>QZGG01002316.1:0-40556 GCA_006409495.1 Sedum album
CTATTTGGGACTCAAAAGAACAGAATATCAAGTGAGAAGCAAGAGATGAAGAGAGGTTGAGGGGTGAGTTTTACCTTCACCCCCTTCCTCCTTTTATAGTGCAAACTGAAGAAACATTTAGCGTGAAATCCGTAGGAGGAAGTGAAAATTTCCTCACGTGGGTCCCACCAGTGGGACCTTAGCATGCCTAACTTTACTATTTATGACAAATTTGAATTATTTACAGCTTAAATAAAAACGCTGTGTAATATGTTAATTAAACGACCTCATTTTTAGTTTTATGCGTGGTTGTGAGTGATTATTTTTAACAGCGCTTTTAATTTAAGCGCTGTAAAAAATAAACTAAATAACAGCGCTTTTGTTTCTCTTTAACAGCGCTTCTTTAAGCGCTGTTGAAACGAGTGCTGTTGTAAATCTCCGATTTATAACAGCGCTTTTTTGGGAAAAGCGCTGTTGTTTATATATATTTTTAACAGCGCTTAATAGAAAATAAGCGTTGTTACAAATGTTTATAAACAACAGCGTTTTTTTTAAGCGCTGTTATAAATCGGTGATTTACAACAGCACTCGTTTCAACAGCGCTTCAAGAAGCGCTGTTAAAGAGCAAAAAAAAGCGCTGTTATAAATATGATCTGTAGTAGTGATGATCAACATTCCTCCAAAACTGTTTGCGCAAAAGGAAACTCAACTCTCACCTGAAGAAGTGTTTTAATATCATGACACTAAATTTTCAAATTCAAGCTACGGGGCTAAACTTGTACTGTTTTCACTTATTCCATCAGGTAACACAGGTCGAGAAGTACGAGGTACTGTAAAAATGTTCTATGTAAACAATGATATGTTCAAGATCTTATGATAAAGTGGTAGTTCAGAATCATGAATGCAATTCCATGTCTTATTTAGAAATGCAACCTTCAATCAAAGATATCATATAAATGTGGAATTAAGAGCTGATCATAGCAATTAAGAGTTACAACATTCAGTTTCTAATTTGTTGTCCGGAATATAAAATTTATTAAAAATTCATAAATTGAATATAAATAATATATGATTCTCATTTTAATCAGGAGTTGCAGCAAAACACATTCTTTTGTGTTCAGAATAATAATCTACAAATTAACAACGGTCACTGTGTTATTTGTTGTTGGGAATATGAAATTTTATTAAAATATGTATTCACCCTTTTTGAAAAAACTTTTCACAGCAAAAACACATTTTTAAGCATTAAATATGATGAACTTGTAATATAAATAACATAGACACGAACACAATTCTGGAACATAAATAGTAATAGTTTTACTGGTGCAGAAAATAGAAAACAATTCACACAAATATTTATTTCTTTTGACAATTTTGATACTTGTATTCGTTACTGAAAATATTCCAGGTATTTTTTGCGGAAGATCAGAGAGTCGAAATGGAGAGAAAAAACCGGGAAAATTAAAATGTTTATTTACGTGTGTGAAGGAGACCTATAGATACCTAAAAAGTAACCCTAACAGAGGGTATACGAAAAGGCATATTATCCCCTTTTGTTTAGCAAAGTGTTTCAATCTATATTTGGGTGAGGATTATTAATGTGTTGTAAATAAACATGCAACACAAAATTATTTAAATAAGATTATGTATGTTTTATGAGAATTTTTTATTTTGAATTTTTTTGAATAAAGGATGAGGGTGTGGAGTATTTTTATTATTATTCTCTTCAAACATTTCACAAATCAAACATTAAAAATGTTAATTGTTATATAATTAAGTATGTTTTATGAGAACATCGAAATGTTCTTAATCACGTACACTTGTTAAAATGTGAATTATTCAAAGAGGATACATGACTCAAAATTTAAATACGAGATACCCAACTCGAAATTGAAATACAAAATTCAAAATAACACACAACTTGAAATTCAATTTCAGTAAAGTTGTTCTCCGTTCTTCATAAATTCATTATGTTTGACTAAATCATTTTGAAGTTCTGTATGGAGATAAACAAATTGAAGATTTGATATTGTGTGGATCTACTTCATAATCTTCTACAAATTCATTTTCAATAAATTTCTCCTGACAATCATACTATTTATTATGAGTTGAGAAGTATAAAGCAGTAAAAATGTTCTATATAAAAATGATATGTTCAAGTTCTTATGATAAAGTAGCAGTTCACAGTCATGAATGAAAAATTCCATGACATATTAAGTAAGATATGCAACTTTCAGTCAAAGGTAGATATCATGTTAAAGTGCACATCATGTAAATGTGGAAGAGCTGTTCATAGCAATTAAGAGTTACAACATTCAGTTTCTAATTTGTCGTCGGAATATGAAATTTATTAAAAATTGCTAAATTGAATATAAATAATATATGATTCTCATAAATAATATATGATTCTCATTATAAACTTTCACAGCAAAAACATATTTTTAAGCATTAAATATATGATGAACCTGTAATATAAATAACATAGACACAAACACAATTCTGGAACATAAATAGTAAGAGTTTTACTGGTGCAGAAAATGGAAAACCATTCACACAAATATGTATTTCTTTTGATAATTTTGATATTTGCGTTCGTTATTGAAAATATTTCTGGTTTTGCTTGCAGAAGATTAGAGAGTCAAGATGGAGAGAAAAAACAGGGAAAGTTAAAATGTTTATTTACTTGTCCCATACAGACTTATAGAGAAATAAAAAGGATGAATGATCCGAAATTTACGAAAAAGGTTTATTATTCCCTATTGTTTATGTAAGTGTTTCAATTTTTATTTAGGTGATCCTGAATAATGAGAATGAAAATAATTGAAGCATAGAGAATTAATGTGTTGTAAATAAATGTGCAACACACATTTTGCAAAATGATTTTTCCAATATTACGTATGTTTTATGAGAACATCTGGTTTACTGAACTTTTTTGGATAAAGGATGAGGAAGTGGAGTTTTGATGGGTATTTAGGCCAAATGAAATGGTTTCTCTTTTGCATTCCGTTGTTAGGCCAGAAAGACCTTAAGATCTAAGGCCACTTTAGTGCATCAATTAAGACAAAGTGAAAGGTACAAAGTTTAAGTGTATCCAATTATCACATTATTCTACACATCACATGATTCCTTTCAAACGTTATTGCCTCGTACCCTTTATCATAGTTTGTACAGCGCGACTATTTATTTCGAGTTTAAAAATTACATCATTTTGACGAATTTTTTTACTATAAAATCCTTATAATACTTTCCGAGCCCTTTGACCGAACTAAGTTATCTTGCTGTAAATCATCAATTTCACCTAATAAATTGTTACATACTGATTACTTTTATTTATTGTATAAACGTTTTGCATTTATTTAACACTTGAAAATCAGACAAGTGAACGCCGAAGCGGCTCTGATGCTAAAAATGAAAAAGACCAAGGAGCGTCCGCAAGGCGCCATGGTTCTACACTCATCGTCTTCCTCCTCCATTAGCCGCGAATCGCCGCCGGAAATATGTCGTTATACGTCCGTCGGATGCATGTCCGGCATCTTCCGTCTCTTCTCCAAACATCACTCCAATCGCCAGAAATTCATCACCGTCGGTGGTACATATGTGCTCCCTACTCCCTACTCCCTACTCACTCCGTTTCGATTTTTCTTTGACTGAGTTTGTTGCAGGGAAAAAGGAGGAGCAGAGCGGATCGGTTGAAGTCGTTCGAAAGGTGATTTCGACCGATTCGAATCCGATGATGGCGGCGGCGGAGAAGCGGATGCTGCTGCTGGGAGCGCTAGCGAAATGTGACGAAGATTTAAGAGAATTGAAGAAGATTATTGAGGAGTTGAAATCTGATAGCTTGGTGGTGGATAGAAATGACAACATGGAGGCTGAGATAATGCCAGCTAAGGTGAAGGATGAGTTGGTTACTGAATTAAGTAGCAGTGAGCAGCCGAGTCCGGTCTCTGTGTTGGACGAAGTGACTAGGTCGCCTCCATTCTACCACTGCGCAAGAGGGAGGACTATACAAATACAATACGGTGCGTTTTGTATCGTCATTAATACATAGGTCAGTAATTAGTTCTATAAGTCTGCACTGTTTGGAAGTAAATGCCATTAAAATCAGTCAGAGTAGTTAATTATTCAGCATTGTCGATGGAGTCATGGAGAGTGTTAAGTGTTCATTTCAGTTCTTTTATAGAATACTAAATATCTAGGCTTATTTTAGATTCAGTTCACATAAACATATTACCATTAGATAGACAGATATTAATATTGACGGTGAAGGAAGTGTAAGTTAAAAGACAGCTTGGGATCCTGCATTATAATTGTTATTCTACTATTCTTCCCTTGTGAACCTTTTGTATTTAAAGTGTCTTTGACTCGCTAATGACTGGGAACTGGGAATGGTGATTAGCTAAAGTTGGGTACTTTTGGCAACATTCTTATTTCTTAAGCACTACATTTGATTTAACAAATTACAGGTTTGGTGTTATCTTACTTGTAGTTTCTGCATAGTAAATGGTGGATGCCTCTGTATGTATATTAGTGTAAACTGTAACGGTTCAGTATTTAGTAGCCAAGTCAGTAGGCCATATGTATACTTTACGTGGAGGAATGAATTGATGGACGGTGCAGTATTTTGTAGCATAATTAAAGTCAGGGATACAGTAAACTATTGTATATCTTTTGGTGAAGGAATTTATCGTTGGCAGCTGGTCATCCTCTAGATTCAGTGGATTCACGAGCTAACAATATGTACTAAGGCAGACAAAATTATGTTGGACTTGTGTGTTTTAATGATTTTATCCTCTCTGTTAGGTTAGGATTTGATGTTTATGGGATACGCTTGTGGTAAAATTGGGTAGGATGGTCATCATTGTTCCCCACATTCTTTCCCTTTTCACTTTTTTATCCACTTGTGACTTTATTTTGATTGCTAGACAAACTTTACAGTTCATAAACTTTTCTATACATTATGATAAGATGAGAGTTTCATATACTTACTGCATGACTCTTAATGATGATCATCAGTTAATGCAACAGGAAACGTTCAACAGCAGCAACAGATAAAGAAGATACACGATGAGGATTTTCTGGGAACCCTTCATTTAATCAGCATCCAAAAAGCTGTTAAGCATGGCAACAATCTCAGTGGTTCACCATTGTGGTGCAGCAGAGCAATGGTGGAGACTGTGGAAAAGGCTTGCAGTGAAATGGTTTGGGGTGAGAAAAGGGAAATAGGGAGGATAGGAATGGCACTGCAGGATCAAATCTACAGAGATCTAATCAATGAGGTGATAAGGGAGGTTATGGAAATTGGCAAAATGAACTACACCTTGCATCTGAGACTCTCATACATGAATGGGAAGCTACATGGACGTGGATGCAGGAGGAGACTTTCTTATTAATGCATGGTTTCAATCTGAGTGTTAGTGAATCGAGTAGTTATTGATATTTGGAGCTTGATCAGTATGACATTATGATAATGATAGACAGTTATATAGTGTATAAGGTTACTGGCAGAGCATAGCACAAGTCATTTGTTGAATAGAAGTAGTACGAAGCATGCAAGAAACTATTGTCGGATGTTTGTCTGATTGTCCTGTAAAGAAGCACTATATGAGGTTTTGCTGCAATTCAGCTCATCAAGGCCACTACCAAAGTCAGAGAACAACCCATTGACCCCAGCTCAGCCCACTCTCCATATGAGTACTATGTCGACTCAACTTCAAAATATAATATCTATCTCAGCGTTGAAACCGCGTTCGACCCTGAGCCATTAGACGGCCACGATTCATAATCATGACACGTGTCGAACTCTCAACTATTCCCGGAATGATACACTAAAGCAAAAATAGTAGGCAAAATGGGAATTTCCGTATAAATGTCTCGATCTCTAATAGGCCGACGCATTAATTTTTCAAAAAAATAAATGCACTCTTAACCAGTCTTAACAATATATAAATTAACGTTGAAACGGACGCGGAATAGCATCTTCACCCGTGGTCAACGGTCAAACTGATCTCAAGCGATTCGATCGAGCTCTGAAATTTGGAATGGCGGAGCAGCTTACTGACGATCAGATCTCCGAGTTCAAGGAAGCCTTCAGCCTCTTCGATAAGGATGGCGACGGTACGTATCGCTTCTCCTTACTCTCGATTCTATCAATCTATCTATCCGCTTCTTGTTACGTTTATTGTTTTCACGATTAGGTTTACGACGGGATTCGTTCGTTTTTGATAGTTTATTTCATATGATTGCTCAGATCTGTCAGCTACGAGTAAGAACGCTATTGATTTAATATTGTAAATTTAGGGCTTTTATGATATGACCACGTCACTTAGGCCGGCAGATGGGGATGTATGTATCAGGATTACATGGATTTTGGTTGTTTCCGTTGTATTGATGTTTAAGTGTCTTTATGGCCTGATTTGTCGGGAATATCAGTAGCATGAATTTATCAGTTTACTGGTAGTTGTTTGCATAAATTAATTTTTTTAGTATGATTTGCGCAGTTTTGAGTGACTACATATTGTTATGACAAGCATTAGTTAGGGTAGTAGCGGTATGGTGAAGTTATATTTGTTTAAGATGTTTCATATTATTCGGTTTGATAAAAACTTGTTTAGTATGCTTAGGTGCTTAACTTATCTGAGAATGCTGGAGTTGTTTTAGTGAGGGGAGTTTGGTATGCCTCAATGAATTTGTATACTCATATTGCTATCAAATCATATCCTTTTGCATAAACCCTTTTTAATCCCCTATCTAGGTTTAAACCGTGTGCCTCTGTCTTACCTTTTCCTTTGCTAAGTAATTGTTTTTCTTTAATGTGGTGTTCTTCTTTTTCTGGTGGCATGTATTAAATCATACAAATCATTATTCTGTGGTGATGTTATTCGGCTTGGAATGGTCTTTTACTGTTATTGTTATCGGGTAATACTAAGTATCTCATTTACATGTCTCGTTAGGCAGAGTACATGTCATTTACTTCCCATATAGGTTCAGACCGTTTAGCTTGTTTCTGACCTTTTTGTATCCAAAGTATCCGAAAATATTTTTTGATAAAATTTATAGATGATCAGCAGCAGGCTAAGTTATCATCTTTTGTGGTTTCTCCAGGTTGTATCACAACTAAGGAACTGGGAACTGTGATGAGATCATTGGGCCAAAACCCAACCGAGGCTGAGCTTCAGGACATGATCAATGAAGTTGATGCTGATGGCAACGGAACCATTGACTTCCCAGAATTCCTCAACCTCATGGCCAGGAAGATGAAGGACACTGACTCAGAGGAGGAGCTCAAAGAAGCATTTAGGGTGTTTGACAAGGACCAAAATGGTTTCATCTCTGCTGCTGAGCTGCGCCACGTGATGACCAATCTTGGAGAGAAGCTCACTGATGAAGAAGTCGATGAGATGATTAAGGAGGCAGATGTTGATGGTGATGGTCAGATAAACTACGAGGAGTTTGTCAAAGTTATGATGGCCAAGTGATCTTGCTGCCTTACCCAGAACACATTAAATGTGGTTTATTAGAACTTTGTTTTGGATTTATGTTTTCATTTCTTCTGCTTCCTCCCCCTGGTATTGCTGTTCGAGAACTTATCCAGAACATGATAGATGTTTGTATGTGATATTGTGGTATTGCAGCCTCAGTGTTATTGTATCATATTTTATACTAGCTATGCAAGATGTGAAGTAACCTTTTTCAGTATTCATAACATTTATACTTGGTAACACACTCCCCAGTCTATTTTCTAGAAATGGCCAATATGACGTTGGTTTGTTGAGCAGGGGAAGCTGAGCACACGTGGACATATCAAACAGCCTATCATCTAACCTAACACCATCTCAAGAGGTAGCTGAAGAAAGGAGTGATGCCAATGGTAGGTGTCATCAACTACCATTAATAATTACTAAATGAGTGATGACATCCCCATTCATCTTTTCTTCTCAGCCACATTCAATATTGAGTTTGAGTGCAACAATGACTCAAGACCAGATAGTAGAGAAACCTCAGGAGCTTGATGCCAAGAAGAAGATGAAAATATTGTGCCTTCATGGATTCAGAACCAGTGGCGCATTCTTGAAGAAGCAAATCAGTAAATGGGATCCCTCCATCTTTGCTGACTTTGATTTGGTATGTAACTGTTGCCTGCTTGTTGATTATGCTGTCCAGTTGCATGCTTAAGATTTCAATATCTGTGCTATGTTATATTCAATGTGAAATTGTTCCCAGGATTTCCCAGATGGAGGATATCCTGCCGGAGGCAAATCTGACATTGAGGGAATCTTCCCTGGTCCATATTTTGAATGGTTCCAGTTCGAAAAGGTTTGTATGGTAGCTTATATTTAACTTCTTAATATGATGTGGAATTCATGAAGTTGGTTTTACGGCGATACTGATGACTATGTGTGGAATGCATAAATACAGGAGTTCACTGTGTACTTCAACTTGGATGAATGCATTTCTCGCCTTTGTGAGTATATCACAACCAATGGCCCCTTCCATGGTTTGCTCGGCTTCTCTCAGGTATGAATCCCGACTGACAAGTTTTAAATGTTTTTCAAGAAAACCACTCATATGAGAAATTTCACAGTAGAGTAATTCATTCAACCTTTTTGCTGATTAGGGAACTAGCCTAGCAGGTTTACTGTTGGGATACCAAGCACAGGTAATACTGTGCATCTCAGATATTGAGCTAAACAACTATGTTGAAATTGTTTGTTTAACACTTGTATGCTGTTTAAAATGATCAGGGAAAGGTTCTGAAGGATCATCCACCATTCAAGTTGTTTGTAGCAGTGTCAGGATCAAAGTTTCGAGCTCCAAGCATTTGTGACATTGCATACAAGGACCCAATCAATGTCAAATCAGTTCACTTTATTGGGGAAAAGGATTGGCTGAAGCTGCCTTCTGAAGATCTGGCTTCAGCATTTGTGAACCCTATCATCATTAGGCATCCCCAAGGTCACACTGTTCCACGACTAGGTTTGTTTCTCGAATACTAATCTTCTTTACTTTAACCGTTCCTTGTGTACATTCGGTTTCTGATTGAGGAAAGTAAACTGCACCGTGCAAAATATTTGCAGATGAAGCTGCGGTGGAGACATTGCGCACTTGGACTGCTGAAGTCGTGGCAGATTGTAAGAAAGCTGGGAGTGACGAGAATGAGCGAGAGAAGGTGGCTGCTCCTGAAGCTGAGAAGAGCGATCAGGCTGCACCTGTAGAGTCTGAGGATGTCAGCAACACTGGAACTGCTGAATCTATAAGTGAAACGAAAAGAGAAATGGAGACAGTTATAGCTGCCTAAGTATGCTTAGAACAGTATGAGACAGCATTATAACAATCACTATTTGCTGCTGGCAGTAACTTCTGTTCGCTTAATCTGCAAGTCCATATCTGTATCGCAAATTGCTTCTACCCATATGCCGTTATTGTTTTGCAATGACAACATTTCATATAAAAATTATGAAAGATAAGTACGTATCAATTAAGTGACGTACATCTCATGACTTGCAACAACCGTCTATTTTTGACAACAATGGTATTAGGGCATCAGTGATGATGGATAAACTAGATAGTAGCAACATAACAAGTAATTTAACACAATGAGGGATGATACTACATTGAGTTATAACCGATTCTAAGTAAAAAGTTACAAATCTGTTGGTTCGAACAAAGTGTGTAAGTGCAGAGAAAGCAAAAAGCTCAACTCCACTGATGTTGGTAACAGTATGATTAGTCTGCATCCATTTCCTCTAGAGCTGCTAGTGCTGCAGCTTTAGCTTCTTCTAGAAGATCATTGGGAACCTTCAGCCAAAAAAATGGCAGAATTGATTAGATTGCAAACATTTCTAGGACGGATTACTGATAAAATGCGACAGATATTACCTTCTCATGCAAACGCTTTGATTCATCACAAACCCAGGTTAATTCAAGTTCAAAAGCCTTGTCTTTTGCTTCATCATGTACTCCGTAAATTCTGATAAATACCGCATATATAAAATTATATATTGTCATCTTCTTAGTACAAAATATGAAGTCCATTTCTATTTCCTAAGCATAGGAGCATAATAAACGAGTGGAAAATAAAACTCACATTTTGGCCACTTCAATAACCCCTTGCCTACAAGTCATTTCTGAGAGCTTTAGCTTTTCAATTTCACTGTCATCGTAAGAGAGATGTTAGACACATTTGACGTCAGCTGAATCACCCAAACCAAAAATTTTAAGGGTTATATTCTTGTTAAAAATGGAAATATCAACTCACGTTTTAGCAGCCTGCCTGCCCTTGCCAATTGCAGCACCAAAGTACCTCTGTGCAGTATGCCAACGCATCAGAATAAATTTATAAAGTATTATTCATAATAATTTGAATTTCATCTGATGGTATTCATATTAGCAGAACTCACATGGGAAACACCAGATGGCTCGACCATGTATAATTGTGGGCCATCTCTGTCATAACCTCCAAGAATTACTCCACAGCCAAACGGCCTGCGTCATGGTAAATTATCAGCTCTGAGGACTGGAGACGAAAAGCTCAATGAGTTAAGGAGTTGTACATATTCAGTTTAACAACCTGAGCCACCAATATAATGTACAAAGGTTGACATAGCTAGCAACTCGTTCAGCGAGTTCTTTTACAGGGATTGGTTCTCCATATGTGCTGCATATGCCATGAAAGATATAAATTATATAATATATATCAAAGATCAGCAATCATTCTCTACAGTGCAGGACTGTTCCACAAACTCATCAAATTATTTATTTTATCAATGCCCAAAGTGTAGAAACCATTCCTTCCAACCTTAAATTTATACAAATGATGGAGAAAATATGTCAAAAATACAACGAAATGAATATTATTGTATGGGCGTTATCCAAAAAAACTGACAGCGAATGGTTTTTCTTTCTTTCTGGCACCAATTTATAAACATCTAATCATCGCAGACCAATGCCTTTTACGCCAAACCCAGCTCAAAAACCTATAATGTTTCTACTGGTGTAGGATAAGACAAACATGTACCAACCTTTCATAGCTAGTAGCCTCCGACTTGGCTCGTGCAACAATCTGCCTTCCATCTGCAGCCAGTCCTGCAACAGCCTGCAAAACGAAATGAAAGCCGTCTTCAAAAATGTAATATTGCCAATTTATCTTCTTTAAGCAGCCAAAGTCACCATTTCATCATTGTATTCTGCTATCAGCTATAAAAGAGAAAGCAGTAAAATTCAATTAACTAAAAAACATCAAATTACCACTCCAGAATGCCGATGCACAGAATGAACTCTTCTGTTAGAACCAGGCAACATCATCTTTGACGCAACCAGCTTCTCCACACCCTAACACATCCACACAAATACAATCACACTGAATCCAAAACACAAATTCAATATCTTACAATAAAAAAACAAAACTTTTAAACTCAAACTCAGACAAATACCATCACAACTCCATCCTTGCATTTAATCCCAATAACAGTCCTGCAAAACACATACAAAAAATCAAACCTTTAAACCCTGAATTCCTAAAATCGAAGAGGTACAAAAACAATAAACATACCCACTGTTGTCGACAGCTTTAGCGGCATACTCGATCTGGAAAACACGGCCGTCGGGAGAGAATGTCGTGACCGAAAGGTCGTAGCCAGTACCTATGCTGCTCATACTTCTTCGATCTCTTACTTTCTCTCTCTTCTCGATTTGTAGAACAAATCACTCGACTATCTAAATCGATGAAGCGAGCCTCTCTAGCTTCGGAAACAAGAAAGACGACCTCCGCACGCAACGGCGTCGTGTTATACGAAACGACATAGAGTGTACCCTTTCCAGCTTACACTGCGCAGCACCAGATCTTATACCTTTTACTACAACTTCCTCTTATTTACAAATACAACCCTAAACTTGTTCTATATATTTTAAATGGAATGATTCGGTGTATACTGAAGGTCGGTATGAAGAGAATGATTCATGTCAGGAAAGCCAGCTTTGAGAAGGGTCTGCGAAAGACGCACAAATGGAAACTTGACCGCAATCACCTGAAGAAAATTCTCCCCAATGCAAATTGATTTAGTTTCCTTCCACCCCACGATATAAACATTTGTGTGGATCTGAAAAGATTGAGTCTTGAGGTTGAAGCGCAATTTGGATTTGGGAAATGGGGTTGTTCAAATTGGTTGTGGCAGATTTCATAATATCATTTTTATGGGTGTGGTCAGGAGCTTTGCAGAAGGTGTTGGTGCATAAGGTTTTAGGGTTTGGTCATGACCATGTTGGTGATGCTGTTTATGGTGTTGTGTCTGTTGTGAATATGTTCTTTTTTGCTTATTTAGGAAAGATAAGCCATGGTGGTACTTATAATCCTTTGACAGTTTTGTATACTGCTGTCTCTGGGGATTTCATCAAGTTTGTTAACATTGTTGGGGCTAGAATTCCTGCGCAGGTTTGCATCTTTTTTATTACCACTGTATTTTATTCCTATTTATAATTAGTCCTTATTTGATTGGAATGGAATTTTATTCTCTCGATTTTACAGTAGTTTAAGTATACTTGTATTTTGTTGTATATATTGCGAATGCGTACAGTAGATTAGAAATGAGATGTCATAACTCGTATTCTTGGTTGTAGCCAGATTGACTGTTGTGTGTTTTACAGTTGATAGATATGGCGTTGTTTTAATTGACTCCTCGAATTAATATAGTGTTTGCAACTCTTATAATGTTGTGCCATTGCCTTTTCAGACTCCGATTAGGTATATGTAATTACTGAATAGCATTTGCTCGGAAGCCATAACATTAAAGTGTCTTCTTTATTGTCAATCATAAAAAATGAAACTTTGGTGATATCATTTAACAGAAAACTGAACGAAACTTAGCTGAGTGATTTGTGTTTTGACGTGCTTGTGTTTCTGATACCAGGTGTATGGCTCTATTGTTGGGGTGAGGCTTCTCCTTGACACCATTCCTGGAATTGGTTCTGGGCCTCGCCTGGTGGTTGATCTGCATAAAGGAGCATTGACTGAAGGACTTCTAACATTTGGAATTGTTATGATCTCACTGTCACTGACAAGAAAAATTCCAGGAAGTTTCTTTATGAAAACTTGGATTACAAGTGTCTCAAAACTCGCTCTTCACATTCTTGGATCTGACCTAACTGGAGGATGCATGAACCCGGCATCAGTAAGTACATCGAGTTGATGCAGGATAATTTGTTTTTACTTGCTGACTTCTAATAAAAAAATTGCTTTATAGGTGATGGGGTGGGCTTATGCTCGTGGCGATCATATAACTAAGGAGCACATACTTGTCTACTGGTTAGCACCTATTGAAGCAACTTTGGTGGCTGTATGGATATTCAAGTTGCTTGCTCCTCCAGCAAACAACGACAAAATCACCAAGAGTAAAACCGAAGCTCCACCCACAGTTGATAGCAAGGACGGCACTCGAACACAAGTAGAGTGAAGATAGTCTCTTTTCCTACGGGATTTGATGCTATATTGATGACATTGCTAGCATAGGAATTAATTGTAACTGTATGACACCTGTTTCATGAAGTTCTTCAGGAATTCCAAATGAAGTAGTTGAAGCAGTGTAAGTGAACTCTTGTTTATTACAGCATGTAACAAAAGTTTCTCAATACATTGATTTTAATAGACAACAGGCCTTGACTTGATACAACATAATGGTTGCAAACAAAAGCCAGATCAGTACACAACTTGTGGCTCAAACTCTGCAAAATCCATTGAGCCAGACTCAATTGGTGGCATCATATAAGCAGCCAAGATTTCATTTGCTAAAGCTACCACCAAAGGAATCTTCTTCAAGTTCTTCACAAAGGGTATGTCTTCTGTCTCACTAATTGCCACTAGCTTCTCATTGATAGCCGCCATCCGGTCCAACTTCCTTTTGAATTCCGGGTTCTCAACGTCTAGAACAGCTGGAAAGATCCTAGCAGTAGTGCGGTTTGTCTGCATTAAAACGAGCTAGTCATCATCCAGAGAACCAAACCGAACAAGAAAAATAATAACTACAGCTAATATTGAGGTTACCTCAATGATGACATGCATATCAAATTCCTTGGTGTCAAGTCCAATGCCTTCGTAGAAGGCTGTACGCTGAGTGTCGTTGAGATACATTGTGACATAAACCTGCATCACAAATTACAACGCAGTTAACGAATATGTTTGGTACTCAGACCAACAAGGATATTTAAGTTTATTCATTGCTTACTGATAGACAGAAAAATCTAGACCACAGCTTTGCTTTCCAGTCATTCAAGAACTGAGGCTGAGCCTTCATCAAGGCGGAGAAAAAATCACCGTGGCGGTTCTCATCCTGGCACCAGTTCTCAAAACTTGAATATAGGGTAGCATTGGTACTCCGGGTTAGTTTTGAGATGCCTGTAGATAGTGATATATCTCCAGTACCCGATTTTCTCAGATAGATATGTCGCATAGAAAATGAACTTTGGCTTGAAGAATGTGTACTTCCTTGCTTTAGTCAAGAAACCCAAGTCCAATGCTAGGTTGAAATCAGATAGGCCCTTGTTCAGAAACCTACAAAAGGCAAACCAAGCAGCAATTGCATTAACTCGAGGCCAAGCCAACAAATATCCAATATAGAGTTATTAGGAACAAATGTTGCAGTCTTAAATACTGTAAAAATTCAAGCGAAGGATGAACAAAGAAGGATACGCTTCCATACCCTGCATGCCTGGCTTCATCCCTGGACATGAGTGAGAAGATCTCAGCAACCACTGGATTAGTTTTCTGAAACAGTACAAGACAACATGGTTAGGCATTACTATGCAACAAGTTCCATAGAAGTTAAAGTGGAGGCATGCATACAACATACACACTAACAAACTCTCAATGACAACCAACACAACCTCGAGCAGAGAATCAACACGTATCTGAAAATGCAATCAAATGTTACTCACTATACACAAGCATAAGACTTCTATCAAAGTTTCATGTAAGTTTAGGATATTCAAAGGTGCCTTCTTTTGCACTTTGAAATTGAATTGAATTAAACTACAAGACCAAACTCCACTTTCTTCTCCAACATCTTAAAGTAAAAAGTTACTGGCAAATCAAGTAGTACCTTGAGTCTCCTTCCAAGCTCCTTGTAGAGCAAAAATCCAGAAAACTCAGCAGTACAAGACCTTTCAAGAAACTCAACAAAGATCTGTCTAAGTGGTCCCTGCAATTTATCAGCAGCCTCCTTAAACTCCTTGTTCCTCACAAAATGCTTCTGATTATAATCAGTCTTAAACTCCTGCAACAGCGCCTCAAACTCAGCCTCATTCAGATTCTTATTAATCTCTGTGTTGAACAGCTGTTCCATCTCATCAAAGTCTGTAGTGTAGAATCTTGGTGCCAAAAGTGTCTCCTTTATTGCACCTTTTGGTCCTTTCTTGGTCGGTGGCGCTGTTGTGACGGCTGTTGACGACATTTTGACTGATGAGAACTTGCTAGGGCGTGTCAAGGTGAGAATTTCGGAGTTGGGGTGGCGAATTTGGTGATGGGTTTCACCATCATCGCCATTTCAGCTGACATTTTGGGCGGAGATTGGAGCAGAGTGACTGAGGTGGAGATGGAGAGTGGAGTGAGAGATAAGGGTGTCTTTGGGATGTTTTTAATGAGTGATTGGATTTTATCTCATCCAATGAAATCCATTCAATTAATGGGTTTGACACGTGGCGTTCTGTTTTGTCTTTTGATGTTTGGCTATGCAGCTGCCACGTGGATTTAGTTGCCTCATAGATTTTCATTGTGAAAAAAATCACGACTGTGTGATCTATTGGCACAAGAAGTTTCAGAAACAAGAATTTACAGACATTTGTGTTAAGTCAAATTTACAAGGCGGAAACAAACTGAACATTTTTCAAAATGGTACAAGGGAAAATGAACACGAAGCACGACGGAATATCTATACACAGAAAACCTAGTTGGAGAGTTGTGCGAGCTTACAAAGGATAAACAGAAAATCTAATGACATGCAGAACTGACTTAACTTCAGAAGTGGACTGCCAACCAGAAATGGAGATGTTCAACTTGGGATTGGGACGGAGTAAACAATATGATCATGACTGAGACCTGAGAAGAAAAGGGAAATTTCATAGTCAATCCAGACGTTGGTGGCTTCAAACAAGTGATGGCTATATATGAAGATGCATTAAAGTGCCTTCATATTTATGAACAAAGTGAAAACCAATGAATAGCATCGAATGGTTTGTTAAGAAAAATGAGTCTTGAAGATAAAGAGGAGGATTCTTATATGTAAGTTGGTACCTTTAAATCAGTAATCCTAAGAGGGTCTCTTAATTTTCTCATCTGCATTCACATTTGTTGATGCAGTGTCAGCTTCACTTCCTGTATTTGATTGTCGAACAGATAAAGTGCCACTTTCGCTCATCGATCCTTTATCATCTTCATCACTAAACAAGAAATCAAAAGGAGCTTTCCCATCAACATCACTACGCTTCATATCGTCTTCCAGATCATCGTAGTCCAAATTTCTTAGTATTTCTGGAATTGAGTAGCTGCTCTCTTCACCCTGTTTAAACCCCATTTCTATGTCAATCTTCTCTTTTGGAGCAGCCAGATCTCCCCCGATATTGGGGGCTGAACCGGGAAATTTGTTGGTCATGACTGGTACAAAAGACCTGAAATGGTTTAGTGATGGTGGTATCCTGCTGAAAAATGTTTCCATAATATTGGCCATGACTCCCTTGCTAAAAGGATTATCCTTCTTGTCATACCGATACCGGAAATTTTCATAAGTTGTCTGCAAGAAAAGCAGGCAGCAAATAATCAGAATAAATATTTCTTTCATATATCGTTATAAATTAGAATTGCAACTGTCAATGCATCAACACCATAGCAGTCATAGATGTTGGTCATTCATACAAAGAACTTTACAGAGAGTAGTACTCTAAATTACTAGATACAACATAACAGGAGATGAAATGAGTACCTGGTTTGTGCAAATCAGATAGAAGTGGAAGCAAGTGAGCCCCCCAACAAACCAGACAGCAAAGAAGCAGTAAACAATCAAAAAATCTGAAATAACATCATGTTCCAGAGCTCTCCAAACTGTACCGTATCTTTCCGTTTCTATACTAATGCTGAAGCAAGACATCACTAGCACAAACAAGCACAACATGGTTGATGTTGATATAAACATGAAGAAGAATCGATAATTTCTCTGCAGGAGAAAAGGCAACGAGTTATGAATTTACAAAACTGAAACTGATAGGAAAATCCAAAGCAATCAATACTAATGGCGGTAGAATTGTTTTCGGCTGGCATAACTTGAAAATGTCAACTATATAAATATGTTTGAAAGTAGCATAAGATAAATACGGAGGAAGTCTTACAATTCCAATGCACTGGCCAACCCATGGACAGTGATGATCGAACTTCTGAACACAGTTGTTGCAAATGGAGCAATGAGATGCACGAAGGGGGCGATAAAGCAGACATGTGTCACAATATTTCACTTTTACTACTTGGCCATTCACAACCGCATCTTTTGTCCGAGGTAGTCTCATCTGAGGTGTCCGACCACTGATCCATTCCATAGATGGGGTATTAGAATCAAAAACATCATCATTCACCGGAGGTGATAAGTTTCTTGGGACAATTCCAGGATCTCCACCAGATGTCATGAATAGAAACATCAAATCCTGATATCATAAGAAATTGGATTTAACGCTGATATACAAAGAATAAAATGATAAAGCAGTAAAGTGATTTTTTATATATACCAAGAGCGCGAGAAATGCTCCCACAATAAGTATAGGATACCAATTTCCGAAATATAAAGCATCATGTTGTGTGCTCCAGTACACTTTTAAGCAGAAAGCCAATGAAGGCCCTGCAATCAGAAAAGTGGATAGAAATAGAGACGCAACATCCGGGCCAAATACTAGTCTTCCGCTGCAAAAGAATGTCTGAAAACACCAACCAAAACAGCATTCATAAAGCATCAGCGTAGCCTATGGATCATGAGCCAGATCACCTGACACCACTAATAAAGACGAACAGGGTAGAGCAAAACTATAAAACACCACCAATAGCTTAGAAAAATATTACTTTAAGCTGCATATCCATCATCAGTATAAAAAATGGGAACAACAATTAAACCAAGGGGTCGGCTCAAGAAATGTAAGCAATTTTTTCATAATACACCTCTGATACTCACTTCTCAGCTAATCAAGCAATAAATCAATAAGATGCAACAGGAATCATAATCCTACACAGTTGTAGCCAAGTTGAAACTGTATCCTCACCCCCATATGCAAACAAGAATGAAGCTTAGAGTTCAATTCAGGAGTGATAAAAAGTTCACAAATAAATTCAGTCATCCTCTCAAGAATATACCGTTAATCATAGACAGGAGAACAGCAATGATCGTACAGATTCACATTTAACAACATCAGCACATAAAATGTTTTAAGATAAACAGAAAACATGTTACTGATTGAACCAATATCACCAAATCCATATGTTTCATAAAAAGAAAACATTTAATGATGTGAAACAAACTTACATTGCTTCCCTTCCAAACTTGATAGAGCCTCTTAGATTTGCAAGTCTCAGACATTCCCAACTCCAATTTCAATTCAGAAACTCTCAAACCCAAAAGCAGTCTTCAACCCCTCCAATCAAAAGCATCAACCTTTCATCAAACACTTCATACGCAATATTAAAAGACTCCGTTTTTGCAATCAAACAACAACAATCCGATCGATCAGCCAAAAGGGGTCAACATGAACAACGACAAGAATGAGATTATACAGTGAGAGGACTAATGGTTTTGATCTTGGTAGAATTCAACACCACTAGCCTCAATCTACTTTTGCTCAATGAAATTAAATAAATATTATATCAATATTTGGACGGATTGATCAAAGAAACGATCGGTGACGGAATGAAAAGGAGATTCTATTGTTGAGAAATTGAAGCTTTTTCTCTCTCTTCCGGCGAAATGGACAACGGTGATTTTGGCGGAGACAGCATCGGCTTCAGTTTCCAATTATTTTTTATATCACAAATAGTTCATTTAATTATTTCTCTAAATCACAAAATTCAGTGTGAAGGTTTGTGCCAAAAAACGTGCTGTCACATGTTGTTTATTATAAATTGTTCATTAGAATTTATAAAATAGATTATTGAATTTAATATTATTAAAGTACACAGAAGATATGAAAAGGGTGTATAAAATGAAGCCTGAAATAGAATATGAAGATCAGAGTCAGAGTCAGAATGGAACAATGTGGAGAGGAGTAAGGTTGTATTTTGGTTAGGATGTAGCTGTTGCCTGTTTGCTGTTCTGCAGTTGGCATTTGGCTACAACTTAATCAAACATGTTAAATACAATAAATCACACTGGAGTTTGTAGGCAAGATTCAGCAGCTTTGAAAATATTAGGATATAAAACTGATTATCAAATGACAACAGAGCTATGAACAAAATAATACTAACCTTGATGCTCGTGTTAATACAAAACAGGTGTTCGAAGAGAGCAGGACTATGTTGCGACTGAATGTTTTTTGCAACAGAGTGACTGAAACTGCAAGACTGGAAAAATCACGGGAAATAAGATTTTTTGTCTGATTATTATCGGATTATAGTTTGCTAACTGGACGCAACACAAGTATAAGAAGCATAAGACAAACATCATGGTAAATAATGGGAACCGGAGGATATTTCATGGCCTGATTTGTTTGATACATTTACAACTACTCTATAGCTAGTATTATACATGGAAATACCTTTATTAAGGAAGCATGTGAGATAGAAATATTAATGGGTATGTACAGCAAAATCCACTGCTCCAGCACTGCATATGAGAGAAAAAAGACTTTGAATTCTGATGATAAGAGAATTGGGAATGATATAGTGGATACAGACAGCAAGTTCTTGTATATTGCAGTATCAATATTCAACACATCAGACGAACAAATCTGCATATTCTCCAAGAGGCCTTTACAAACCATTCGGTATTAAGTAATCTAAAAAGACTCACCACAGACAGCAATGGCCCCTCGAATTTGTTGTGGAATGAAAATGCAAGAGGCTTCGGATTGTCCCCAGGTCCTCTAATGAATCCTTTGGTTTCATACAAAATACTCGGTTAAGCTGGAATGTGAAGATCCAATAAAATGAAAATTTTGTCATCAAAGAAACTAGTAAAAAGAGGAAATGTCAAGTTTATTAACCACGGGGGACAACCGTAAGTCGGTAATATGGCATTGATGAAATGGTAGCATCATATGTAGCAATCAATCCATCATACAGTTCATCCCCGCCTTTGTATGATATCACTAATCTTTCTCCAGAAGAATCCCAGGCTATCTTCTCAATTTTCAGACTTCAAGAAACAATAGTCCAACACATAAACGCAGTAAAAAAAACCTCATTGGGGTTGAAAATGCGCTTAACTGAATTTCCAACAGTCTCCAATAAGTTCTTTGTATCAGCAGCAGTAGTTTCACTTACCGGTTCCTCCATATTCACCAAACCCTGCCTCATTAGCTGCTCCGCCTGAAACTGAATGAGAATAAACACCATTCCCTGCATTCAAATGAAACTCAAAGCTCATAACTGCTAAACAAACAAATCAAAAAACTGGTACAGATTACAACCAAACCCTCGAAACATAAAATACCAATAATTTCGCATTAGTTTCTTATCCGATAGACTCAGCACAAGCCACAACTGAAATCAATCAAACACAAAACATATGAAAACCAAACAAGGTAACACAAACGGGCATACTCAAAATAGGTCAGAGAAACATTTGACAAAAAATATAGCAAAAAGGGCTTACTCAATTCCCTATTGATTTCACAGATGGTGACTGACCCTGGATGCGGAAAAGAAGGCATCTTTCGAGATGGGTGTGTGGAAAGTTTAGGTCTTTGTAGAGATTTATGAATTTGAAGCGAAGTGAAGCTCCTGAGCCCGCCAGGGTTTTATCAAATTCTTGCTGGATTTGATGATCTCACGAATTAATTTCAAATAAACTATAAATTAAATGGAAAAAGCTTCAAACTTTTTTAGTTTTTAAAAAAATCAAAAATTGTTTTGTATTTTCAGCCTATGGAAAAAATATAAAAATTTATAAGAAAAATATATAAAAGAGAAAAAAAAGTAAGGTGAAGAAAGAAACAATGCAGAGTTTATCGATGTGAGGTCAAGTCAGCAGTCAGGACAGAGTTGGGAAGGAGGAGCTGGACTTGACTATCATCAGTCTCTAGACTCTCTACTGCAGCAACTCCAATTTGGATTCATTAGTCACAAAGTTGCTTCTTTTCCATTCAATTCAATCTCATGCTTCAAAATTCATAAGCCAAATGCTGTAAGTCTCACTCTCACACTACCTGATTCCTTTGTGTTGATGATGACTTGGTGTAGCTGGGTTTTCAACCCTGATTACTTCTTATGAGGTTTTATTGAGATTTTTGTGTAAAAGATTGCATTTTTATCATCCATGCATGTTGCTGAAGTTAATGCCATTTTGAGTTTTCACCATCTCATTTTGGTTCAGGTATGTTTGAATGCCTTTGTTTCATTTTCTGAATGTAAAGTTTTTGAAGCTTATTTGCATCTGAATTTTGAGTTAAAAGTATTTGTATTGATGTTGGTCTTTTGGGGTGTTTTTTATTTTGTTTGGATTTATGGTTAGAATTTTGCATTTTGTGAAGTTGAAATTTTGTTTGTAGTTTTTGGTTTGAGTGTTAGGGACTGAGTGGAATATCGAGGATTTGAGGAAATGAGGTCTGGAGATGATGAAGGTCAGGAGACAAGTATAGCTCAAGATGGTTCGATATTTAATCTTACTCTTGATGAAGTCGAAAGCCAGTTGGATAGTTTGGGGAAGCCATTGGGTAGCATGAATCTTGAAGAGCTTGTGAGAACTGCTCATGCAGCTGATTCAAATAAAGTATTGGGTGCTAACAGTGTGGAAACTCGGGGACAGACGAACAGTAATGATAGCCAGATGCGAACTCTGTCTAGCCATTTGGGTGCTAAGACGGTTAATGAAGTGTGGAGGGACATCCAACAAGGTCATACTAATGACAATTGTGATGGTAGAACAGCAGCTTCGGGACGCCAGCCTACTCTTGGTGAACTTACTTTGGAGGACTTTTTAGCAAAAGCTGGGATTGTTGCTGAAGCTCCTCCTCCAACTGTTGAAGGATTTAATCCAAATGTAACCAATTGTCCTCAAAACAGTTTATCGAAACCAAATCCATTGATGCAAGTTCAACACCCCGTGATCCAACAGCCACCATTTCTTCAATGTAAAAACATGGCTCCAGTTTTTTGGCCGGGTCATCATCTTGCTCATCAGTCACTTCCTATCAACATGACGTGCCCACAGCCCCAAACATCATTGTCTTCACCAAAATCAACAGGTACTATGTCAGATACACCGTCTGTAGGGAGGAAAAGGGTTGCGACTGGAGACATAAATGATAAAGCTGCCGAAAGGAGACATAGGCGAATGATAAAAAATAGGGAATCAGCCGCAAGGTCGCGTGAAAGAAAACAGGTTGGATATTGTATTTTTAGTAGGTTGTAAGCTTATTGCTAACTACTCCAAATATGTATCTAATCTAACTGTGCTCTTTTTCAGGCATATACCCAGCAGTTGGAACTGAGGCTAGCGGAACTTGAAGAGGAAAATGCAAAGCTGAAGGCTGATGAGGTAATAGAATGAATCCAAGTCTCAGTAATCCTCCGTCTGCCATTATTTTCTTGACCCTTTTTACTACACACTGATGATGTGCAGTAGCAGTTACAAACGGTTAATTGTTTAAACCTTGAGATATAAACTTAGTCAACAAACTTACATTACCAATAACCAATGTGGGCTGCTTGTTATTCTCTAATGAAATGAAGTTCTTGAATTTGTTTTGACTCTTCTAGTGTGTTTGAATGGTCTATTTGCAGGCTCCAAGTGCACCACCACCAGACACACAGATTCAGCTCCATCGTACAAGATCAGCTCCTCTTTGATTCAAGCGCTTTAGCTCACAGCAAGAGTTCAGTACCAAGTGACCAGTCACAAATGCTTGCTTTTGCTATTTTCTAGTAGTGACTGTTTCAGATGCTATCTTGTTTAGCAAACGCTGCTGCTGCTCATCTATTCTACAAAGCAGAGCACTGTATTCTCAGATTAGTCTCTTTAGTCTTCAACTCAAGTATCCTACTCAATAAATTATACATCACCTTGAGTCTGGAAGTATTGAATCAAATAAAGTGTTGCCTGTCTAATAAAGCGCTCTAGTACGAGCTACACAGTATAAGCAACTCGAAACTCACAAGCAGTTCTCCTCATATACACTAAATTAAGACAACAAGCAGAAAATCTGATTCTGAAAGGATCAAGCAATTTGAGAGAATTGGTATACTTCATTTGGATACTGCATCTTCAAGATACTGCATTTTTGCTCAAGGAATCTGCATTCTCCAGTAATATAACCCTGTAACTGTAACTTTTTTCAGTATCTTGGAAAAGAAGCTGTCCGATCAATCATTGTTTGAAATATTTAACTGTTGTATGAGATATGAGAAGAGTGGATATAGACTTTTTACTATTAGTATCTCAACAAGTTATATGCTGGCAATTCTGTCACGTTAGATATGTCTTCAAGGGCAAGTTCACGTTCCAGTTGAGTTCTCGTATCCTTCAAAACATCCTGGAAGATTAAAAAAAGATTTTCAATATATAAGATTCATTCCTTCGACAACCAAATATAAACTTGAAATATGTTGAGGTATGCATCACATTAAATTGCATGTAGGAAGCACGTTTTGCCAGCCATTGAGCATCCATCATTTGAAATGCAATACAGTAGAGATGGTCAAATGCCATTTCATCCTCTGTCAACATTTCAACAAACCGAAGCCCAGCAAGAGTTGGATATGTCCCTTCGATTATGCTTCATTTGCTTGTATTGTTATATCTTTATCTAATGAAACATCTCACCTTGAATCAAAAAAAAAAAGAAGCCCAGCAAGAGTTTGAGGAATACCTACCAAAATCAAATTTCCAGTGATCAATGCTAAAAAGAGAAGTTATTGCACAGCTTATATTGAAATTACCTGACTTAAGATCCAACATCTGAACCAGCATAAATGATATGTTAATTCCAGCCACAGCAAATGGATATTCCCACTCGGCTCTTTTTCCATCTTGTTTGTGCAGCAATCTCTGAAATGGATCCTGTTTGTAAACACTTCATATTTAATATACATCAATGTCTTGACTTGCCAAAGCATGCGATTTTTTTTTTTGATTCAAGGTGAGATTGTTCCATAGATAAAGATATTACAATGCGAGCAAATGAAGCAAACCGAAGAGACAAACACAAAGACATTTCTACATCGAGGAAGTCTCATTCATGACGATTGAAGAGCAGGCCGCGATCGGCACCATCCCAACGAACTCACCAAAGTCCATAACCTACCGGACTCGAGAAGAATCTACTAATATTAAAAGAATCTACTAATCTGAACTGAAGTCTCTTGTTTCACGTCAGGTTCATACCCTTTTAAATTTTAATTGTAACTGAACCAAAGTTGAGTCTAAGGTTATTGAATTGTCATAACAAAACAATGGAAAAACAGATAAACAATAGTCTTTCCGCAGAGAAGACACGAGCATACCGGATATTTTCTAGCGAAAAAGATAAGATTCTCCAGTGATATAAATCCTCCACCCCTATAATATCGATATAGTTACTTAAATATCAACAAAAGGAGACTACAGCTTATTTTTTTCAGATTAGATACATTGTGTACCTAAAATCTGTAGAAGGATCT
The DNA here is from genome assembly GCA_006409495.1 of Sedum album. Taxonomy (NCBI): domain Eukaryota; kingdom Viridiplantae; phylum Streptophyta; class Magnoliopsida; order Saxifragales; family Crassulaceae; genus Sedum; species Sedum album. The sequence goes on from QZGG01002316.1 coordinate 24,806, forward strand.
GAACCTTGCCAGCCCATATCCTTCCATAACTCTGACTTCAAGCCCGGAAGATCTCTATCAGGAAATGCTAGTGTCCATAATTCTTTAAGGGCATCCTAAATTTCAGTTACAGTTTGTAACTTTTCATCGACATAGAAAACCACTTCTACTAATTGCCGAAAACAAGTTGACACCTTACCCCATTATATTGCAGTTTATGTCAAGTATACAAAAGTTATGATACGAAGATAAAGACAATTACTTGATGTTCCGAAAGAGACCCATCAAATGGTACTTCCAGTCTCCTCTTTAGAGCTAAAAGTCTAACCTCCTAACAAACACAAAGCAAGGCACAATTTTTAGAATATAAACAGTAGACTCGAGCATACCTAAGCTAATACTAATAAATATAAACCTGCAAAGCAGTGAGATTAGGAACAGCATTCCTCTTCAGTCTTTGCTGTATTGTTGACGCGCGCGATAAAAGCCTCCCAAGCAGTGAACCCGACTCAAAAACTAGCATCATTATGAATGCAAAACATTATTCACTACCAATTCTTGAATCAAGTACTCAATCCATTTTCTAAAATCTAGCTAGCACTGCTTTTAAGAGTCCATTAAAAAGAAGCTCACCAGACGACTGAGTCCACTGAGATATCACATTTGATAAAACAACAGACCAATGAAGCTCTTCCTTCTTCTTCTGATCATAATCCTCCTCCTCCTCATCATCATCATCCTAAAAAATCGAAAATTTAACAACTCTGCAAAATCAAATCTGGTAAGAAATAATAAATGAAGAAACAGGATATTGCTTGTTGATACCTGATGGTTTGAAAGCAGTGGTTTGTATGTACCGTCGAGATGAGAGGTGTCTAAATGCTCGGTTCTTCTACCATCAACGTCTCCATGATGAAGAAATCTTCTTCGTAAGCTGACCGGCGACGCCATCCGACAACCTACGGATTTCGGTCGGTGGAACGAGACGCGATTTAATTGCGACGACCGCCATTTCCGATTTCGAGATCGCTACATGATGCGATGGCGTCAATTGTATAACAAATTTATTTATTTCTGGTTTAGTCCTCGAACTAATAATTATTACAACAGTTCGAATACAGAAGAATTTGCTGAAATTCATGCAGCACACTATTACGAAGTCCTGAGATGTGCTTAGCGAATCTTTATATACTATAACAGTTAGCAATACTACTCGTTCAAATTATACGAAGCTGTACAATCTAAATGATTTTGCGAAGACAGGACCAATACTATCCGCTGCGCTCTCTGCTGACCGACTGATTTGCAGTACAGTTCCAATTATCTCTGCTGTGCATCTCTTGATAGTTTGTTTTCATGAGCAGCAGCAGTTTCAATTAGTAGCCAAGAAAACTCAACTGAAGGAAACTATAAGAAAAACACAACATTTTCCATAATACAAGTTTAAATTATCAATCCTGTTCATAAAAACAAATGGATGGCGCATGGAGTCAGACAGATAACAAAAGCCAAGCACTTACTTGAGGTTTCTTCAGATAGTTTATTGATTCAATGCGATAATCAGCTCTCCGTTGTACTGATTCACCTTCTCATAGTTTGATAGCTGAATATCTATAGCCAGATACTCCCAAAATAAGGCCTTGTGTGGTAATTTTGGCCTATCCGCTGTGCAGTTGTTTGTCCGAATCCTAAAAAGGCTGTTCCAAACTGATCTCTGGGCTTGAAGTCCTAACAACCATCAAAGTTCATGTGAGGCACGTTTAATGCAAGGAAAGCCATTGACAGTTTCTCACAAAGATCTCGTTTTGAATATTCCATATTATAAAACAAGGTCATAACTCAGTATTAAGGACATGATAGGAAAATCAAGCAGTAAGCATAACATTTCACAGATCTGAATACCTTAAACTTTGCTTCACATCGCCCAGAGGCTTGCATGAAGTCCAAACGGCATGATTCCAGAAACCTTGATGGTCATGAAAGGGAGTAGCCCTGCAAAATAGGCGACCTTTGAAGTCTCAACATTACATATATTGCACAACATTATATTCACTAACATAATTCCACAATAAAACATCTTTTTGGCCTAGTCATTTATAATTCGTGATGAAATCTATCACTTCCAGCTGCACAGCAGAACTTGAAAACAAGAAAATGCAAAATACTAGTCTATGTCAGTTGTGATCCTACAATTGATCTACCACGTTTTAATCCTATCCTAGTGGCAAACAAAAAGAAACTCATTAATTCTTTATCAAAGGTCACAAAACCAAGGATTTCAGTTGTAATGCACCGAGAAATGTATGATAATCACTCGATTTCTGAGCTATTAAGTTTTTCTCGGTCAGCACCTAACCAATATGGAATCATATAAGCTCTATCCTTTGACATGTTATAGCAGCAATCCTTCAAGTTCTACTTAAGTTGGACCATAATGATCAAGCAAATAGAGAGGAAAATTCAAGGTATTATAATCCCACAAAAGTAGTTACTTGAAATTGATATGAAATTGCTGACTAGTAAAATGCTAACTAGCAATTGCAACACAATTAAATGACAAATCTTGCACAAAGGCATAAAATCACTGTAATCTAAAGCACTAGAAGACAACAGGAGAAGCGTTTTTCATGTAAGCATTTTGTCATACGAGTTGAGTGCATCATTCAAAACACATTGTATATACAAAACCATCAGAAATCGATATTGGGTTAAAAAACTCACTCATTTCTCAAAACCTGAAGATGACAGTAGAAACTGATCGACCGGAGCTCAATCGCAGAACAAAACAGAGTCTAGTAATAGCGAAACTGGCAGTGGCAAGTTTGCAACACCCGATCCATTTATCAAATTTAATATAATATTCTATTACTGGAAATATCAATATCAATTCAATCAGTATCACAGCTGATACGTGGACGATATGACGCGGCTTCCCGGTCCCACTCCTCCGGTCAACACGTTCTCTCGCAGTCTCGCCCACTTCATCTCATATTCTCATTACTCCTCCGAGTTGACTCAGCTGACCTTAACACATGTTACACATCTTTATTCTCTAATCACATATTAATCAAATATTAACCCATTGTCTTGTTAATGTTACACACTCTAATCTCAACCCGACTCTAACCCACTGATTAAACCACATACACTCACAAACAGACACGTGTCCCCGAACGACGCGTTTCACCGCCCTATAAAAACTCCATCTTCCTCCCTAAACTTCCTCTCCAAGTTTATTCATCTCAAACTTCAATCAAAATCCTCATGACGTCATCTGATAATCTACAGAGCTTCGCCGCCTACGAGCCCTGGATGTTCCAATCAACGCCGGCATACGTCGACCCATGGTTGACGGAGGCCTTCACTAGAGACGCTGAAGCTCTAACCAAAGCTTTTCAGAAGACGATTTCAAATGATACTAACAACAATACTCACAACTCTGATGCTTTCGTTACCTCATCCGACGCCGTTTCGTCTTTCCGTCAAACGCCGAGCGCGTCGGGCGTGTCTGGATCGGATCCGGAAATGGCTGCGAGTAGAAAACGAGTTGCGGTGACGAAGAAAATTACGAAGAGGAAGCCTCGCGCTACGAAGAAGTGTCAGACGACGTTCATTATGGCGGATCCGGCTAACTTCCGGCAGATGGTTCAGCAGGTGACCGGCGTCCAATTCGAAACGATTCAACACCAACAGATTCAAAATCAGCTGATTGTAAAACCTGAGCCGAAGCGACTTACTGGAAATGGACTTCCGCTGCCGACGCTAGATACGTCGTCGTTTTTTGTTGACTATGGTGTGTATAGTCAACAGCAGCGTGAAGGAAGCGTTGGTAATGGTCAACGCCAAGGGTCGTTGATTGGAGAGGATGGAGTTGGACAGGTGGCGTATGGTGATTCGCTGATTAGTAATGGGCCGGGCTATGGATACGAATCTTATCAGAGCTTCCCGACTCTAGAATCATGGAAAGTGTTGTGTGATTAGTAGCATGCTTAATTAATCACTGAGTTGTTGTTACTTGTTTAAGTGTTTTTGTTTGAAGTGTTTACTTCAAGCTTAGGATGGAGTTGGATGTTTTTTGTAAATATTTTCCGGGCTTGTGTTAATCTACTTTTGTTTATTTCAAGGCTTGGATATGTGACATTTTTATCTTAATTTCGTGTCGACGGAAACAGCTCTTTACTGGTAAAAATTATTGAAATGGATATTAATTAAAATTTATGAAAGAAACTGCTGCATTTGCTGCCAAAAAACAGAGACTAAACTTTGTTACAACAGTCAGAATGCATATGAATTGGGATAATCTAGAAAACATTAGAGGTACGAGGAGCAGTAAAACAGTAATACAACACTTGTGGTGGATGCTAAGCAGATTAAAAGTTGTGTATACGTAAGGCTCATGACTTCGTGATTGTTGATGTTTATCGAATAGACACTTGGGAGTTGAGCAACTGGTGTCATCGATCGATCTTACTACTATTAAAATAAGAATTGATACCGCATGCATCTCAGTGGTACGGAAGTCGCATGTTGTGTCATATTGTGACATTTGATTATTCGGCGAAGATTAATTAGAGTCAAATAAAGCAGCAAAGGCATGCCGTACATGATCGTACGTTTTTAATATCTAAACTTTGAATATTGACCTCGTCAAAACATCCGATCCAGCAAACCAACAAAACATAATTTAAAAAAAAACCAAAGTCGTCGTCTCGTAAGGATATGACAGCACTCTTGGCGCCCCACTCGATGACGCGGTTTCTGACCCTTTTTAGCACTATTCCTCAAAGTCTAGGACTCGATTAATTTAGTAGGATTATTAATTAACTAATGATTTGACGGAGTCAAGATTTCTTATGCTTACGCAGCTCTTACGTGTGCATGATGTATGTAGTGTAAACATTCTTAGCAGCGACACGTGTCCTGTTTTAATATTTCATGCATAACCGGCTTCGACATTAGTTTGGCAAGTACTTGATGTAAATAAAACTTGACGGCCCAACAAGCAACTAAAAGGGCCAATTACAGCCCAAATTTAATCCAGCTCGGTACCACCCGTCGGTTGAAGTCAATTCTATTCGACAAATCTCGTAAATAAACGATGTCGTTTACACCATAAATGGATAGAACAGCAACACGTCTCTTATCTAATGCTACAGTAAAAATGGAGTACAGCGTCGACATTTATCAAAGTGTGCACGTGTCATTTTTAATCATCAAATAATTGAATTTGAAGTCAAAAAGGTTGGGCTCCAATATAAAAACTCCACTAGCTCTCTTATCAATATTATTATATTAAATAAATAAAATAAAAGGCAATTAAAAGTACAACCATTAGACAACAAATCAAAGAATTAAACATGACAATTTTGGGGACAATTTTAAATCAAACTCATTTCAAACCAAGTTCTATGGTTTTTGATGGAAACTCAAGGTTCAATTATTATGTTAAAAAAATCTTAGTAACTTTTTCCGCACGTGGGGTGGCCGGAACAAGTGCCAACAAAACGTGTGGACTCCACTTTACATAAATGGCCACTCCATTGAACAAGTCAAATTCCATTCATTCGTGTTTGTGTTTCAGCTTCAAACATGTAACTGTTTCTACAACAACAATGCCTTGAACATCAAGCAACTATCAGGCATACTAAACTCAAGTTATTTGCAAGTTTGATTGTTACAAGTTTCTTAAACTGGGAATTCACAGTAACCACTTCAGGCTTTCCGTTTTAGGTTAATAAAAAAGAAGCTTCAATCCTATTGACTTTCTTGAAATAAGTCACTGGAAGGCCATTGCTTTGTCTTCTCAGCTAGCGACGCCCTAGTAATCGATGTCGATTTAGGTTTCCACTCCTACCTTGTGGCTTTTTAAGATGGCTAACAGCTTGCTTAGGGATGGTATCCAGTACTTGTATTGTACGTTGCTTCTTGGCTGTTGGATGATAGAGAGGTTACAAGTCAGTCCACATTGGAAGTTTTGTGAAAGCAAGACTTGCTTGTATGATACATCACTCATTAAGATCCATAAGTGCAATGTTTGTAGAAAAGGAAGTGAGATTCAAAGATAAGGAAGAAAAGATACCATTCTCAGCTTCTTGGTAACTCTCATGGAGTCTTTTTTTCGCAGCTTCAAGGTTCATCTCTGGAAGTTTTGATTTCTGTAAAAACATAAAAATAAATCAATTGGATTCACATATGAGAAGCTGAATCAAACAGGTTTTAGTGCGTAGTAATTGGGATAGAAAATTACATCATGGTGGCCAACAAGAGGCTTCCTTTGCGTCGGAGCCTTATCCAATGCAGGATGTGGCTCTGTGCTTGTTTTCTGAGGTCTACCAGGTCCAGACTGGGCGATCGAAGGCCTTCTAGGCTGTGATACAGTAGCTTGATTCTTCTGCTCATGAATGCTACTGTGTGCCTTCATGTGGACACTGTCATTGTTAGTAGGATGGAGCTTTTGTTTTGTAATGTTCTGGTAGGCATTTGGTGGTTTCCTTGCACAGTTCCTTTCCCCGTTGTTTCGGAGATCTGAAACAATGGTTTAGCTTTAATTTCTAGAACCTCCAAAGGCAAGAAATTCAGAAATAACCAAAAGGAAGTTTGAATATAGAAGCAACAGTTACTCACTTCCATCGTCATCCATTCCATCAAAGAACTTCAGGTAACAAAGGACATCAAGCATAAGAGCTGAAAAGTCAGTAAGGTACTAAAAACTCGAGAATAAAGCTCGACAAAATAAACAGGTGCAGTGAAAATGCACCTGAGAAAGTTCCATGGTCTGAGGTGTAACAAAGAAGGCACCCTCGTCCATTGGAGGAGATGGGAGTCCCTCCTCTTCATCGAGAACAGATGGATTGATAGAGTCCGGGGTACCCTCATTATTTGTCTCTACAATCTGTGTTGAAGTGTTGACCCACTCGTCCACCATCTCCTTCCATACTCTGCAATATGAATCTATCAAATGCCAACAAATGATACTTACAATATACTCTTGGAGTTCATAACTAGCAAGGCCACAATAAGCAACCACAAAACCATATAAATTCACATAAGTAGCCATTGATATCAACAGATGTGCAAAGGGTTTATACTGGATGAGTAGCTTGGCCAGATGACGAACATCACTTGAGGTATGCCGACGAAGCCCATTCACAGCCTTCCCAATCTCAGTAGTCTGAATTACAAAAACAATCCATTCAAACTCAAGCAACAAATGAAAACCATCTACATACATCAATCGTGCAACTTCCAAAATTATCGAATAAACCACACCTTGAGAATATCAACGGTAAGAGCCATGTACTGAAGTCTTCTCAACGACTCATATATCTCCGACTCAGACTGCAAGCAACATCCAAAAACAATCAAACACCATACCAAACAACCATAACCCAAAAAAGTACAACAATCACCTCATCTTGACAATTCGTTAAAACATCCTTAATCCTCAAAACCTCTCGAACAAGCTGAGACTCTTCTTCAATCTCCTCAGTCAGCGCCTCAACATCTTCAAAGCTGATCGCCTGATGATCATCATTATGCACTCTCTTCATCTGACCATCATCATTTACATTTTGGCCTAATAATGGTACACAAAGCTCCACATGGTCACAACCAACACACTTTTTAGATTCACATGAAAACAGCAGCTCAGCTATCCGACCTCTCCTCAATCTAAACTCCTTAGGACAGTCAGCAGCCGCCACCATAATCCCACACTCAATTATTTCAAATATGTTTGACGTTTCTGAACTGAAATACCTCCTCCAATACTCCAGGCCTTTAGCAGCCATATCAAACCAATCTACCAATATTCCAACGACTGTTTCAACCCAAAACTCGACCGAACCAGATACCAAAATCGACTAAAGGTTACAACTTTGAACCTCCGATCATCTAGAAACCTCCAGAAGTTCACAAACCCAAAAACCCAAACAACAAACGATGGATACAAATCTGGAAAAATCAGAGATGTAACGAATACAATAATTCAAAACGAAATCGACCCAGATATCCCGACCGGCAATCGGATGGAGGGGTGAGTCAAAGATGTCAGCTTTGTAAAGGGATTATTGTGAAACAAAATGAAGCGGTAAAACCAGGTGCTGACGAGGTATTCCGGTGGTGGTGAGGGAAAACAATATTTTGACTCAACGATTTTTTGATTATGTATTGATTGGTTTTTTTTGGACAGAGGGAATGTGATGCGGGGGTAGAGTTGGAAATGTCCATAGGTTTTTTCTTCTTCTTCTGAATTTTCTATTTTTATTAATAAATATATTTTCCAATTTAGATTGATTTATTCCTGATTTTATTAGATAAATATCATTTTTAAAGACTCATTTATCAGTAAAAATATATATATTTAAGTTCAGAGTTTCTATATTCTGAAAGACAAGATCGATTAAAAACATAATTATTTCAATGTCATTATTTAAAAAAATGGATTTTAATGTATTTATTTACCTTTTATAAAATGGCTCCCTTTGGCGAATAAATTAAATTTAGTAGATTATATGACTGCGTGAGTGGCACGTATATCAAATAATCAAATTCGTTTCTAGTCAATTTTGGCACGTAGTTAGTTATCGAGTTGAATTTCAGACCAAATGTAGCATTTTCTCATATTGTTGTTGGTTGTTGGAAGATTTATTTATATAATATTTTAATATTTTAAAGAAATGATTCATATCCAAGCCACTCAATATTTTTTAGTATTTTATTTCATTCATTATACAAAAAATATATTATGATCAAACCTCATTTTATTTTGAAAATATATAAATGTGTACTATTTTCAACTACAATCAAATACTATATATATTTTATAAAAAATGAATAAAATTGTCAATGTAGATTGTATTGTTCCGTACGTGTCTTACAAATGCGGAGAGCAGATGGAGTAGAAATTTACAAGGAATTGATTAATTGAATCCGACAACAAGCAAGCATCAACCAATTCATTAGTCAATTTTATTTTAATTAATTAAATAGGTGGATTGAGAGTAAAAGACATGAAACATATTTTAATTGTAATATGCATGTGAAGATACATATGAATATTCTGATTGCGGATAAGCATGTAACAAGTTGACATGTGTGGAGTTGAATTATATGTGGCTGTTTTTAATTCGTATATATTTTCAATGGATTTGGATTCATGAAATCTTATTAATTGGTCCTCAATATCCATGCGCAATAATATTGAATACATAATTTTAATGCCATGAATATTAGGACATGTTGAGTAACAAAGTAAGAAACAATGACATTTTGGTACCGGTAAAATTTAGTACATAAAAAATAAGTAAAGAAATTAAATAGAAAATAGTGGAAATTGAGGGATGGGCCCTACAAGAATGGGCCGCCGGACATTGGACAACAATCGTGGCTGGGCCGTATCGCATGCATGTTTTTTGTCCTTGTGGCATAATGTGTTGACCATCATGACGAATTGGACATGTTTGTGTTCATTCATTATGTGAATATAAGAGAAATCATATAAAGAAACATAGAATTGTGAAGTCTTGTTTGTCCACTCGACACTTGTGCACCAACTCAACAGGGTCATGAAGTTTGCAGGCTGAGAAAGGTGAGGGTGGACAAAAGCAAATGCTGGTTGGTGAAATTGTAAATGTTATTTGACTTCATCATCACAGCCTCTCTTTAAGCTCATTCCAACTCATAATAACTCATAACTGCAAATAGTATTGTGATTCATATGGATTGTGAAGTTGAATAGTGTTTCTGAGTGTATTCTTGACTCCATCATCACTACGTACCAGGGCCAGGCCCGGCCAGGCCGGTGTGGAATTCCAGCAACATCTTGACTGATCCCATTTTGTTATTGATATGTTATCTCAACCACAGATCTCTTAAGAGATGGAAACTTTTGTTGAATATTATAAAAAAATAGTTGATAAATTGTTCCATATCAATTGATTTAAATGTTGAATGGTGTTTGTTAAGTATATATTAAATCTTGAACCGAAGTGGGGATCGTAATCCAAAAAAATTTGCACATAAATGACATGATTTTGAAAAGAGGGTCCAAGGGTATAATTTATTGACTTACAAAAAAATCTCATTTTACCCTAATGAACATTTACTTGTCAACTGTCCCAGCATTTACTAGATATCAACCATATATACAGACACTTTCATAACTGCCATATGTGAATCAAACTAATATTCATACAATTTATTGAAGGGACCATTTAGGCCCTCTCTCTCTATGTCTGCCAAAATTATAAAGAATCACCTTTTTCCAGAGAAAATTTAAGGCTCTGAAATCACTGAGACAAATTCCCACCACACCAAATAATGAAACACTTTCAAAAGATGTGAACCTTCACATTAAACCACTCCTATACACACACTCTTACACACCAAGTCCCTGCAGGCTGCAGCCCTCTCTTGCAATCTTCATCAAGCAAACTTCATATCAAGAACTCTAAAGTCTACACAAAGCACAACAGATACACAGATGGGTGTTAGAAAAGAGCTGATTTGGTTTGCTATGGCGATGCTAATGTTGTTGCAACAAGAATATGTTACATGCTTAGGTACTCAACTGCATCACAGACCTGATATCAACAGATTCAGGCCTGGACATCATCAAGTCGATAATATTAGGAGAAAAGAGAATGCAGATCATCAAAATGCCGGCAAAGATGATATTGTATTCAGTGCTCAAATGAGGAGAGTGTTTGCTGGTCCTAATCCTCTACATAACAGATAAGAATCATTTCCATTTCATATACTTTTTGAGTTCATTCTCCATGTCGATCATATGCTCCTGAAGAAACAGTGTGTTACATAGCACATAAGTCCGTCTACACCAAAAATATTCACTCTGTTGTGACACAGGCCGAAACAAGTTCATATTATATTTTGCATAAAAGGGGTAAGAATTACTCCATGCATGTGTATTTCAATTCGACTGCTGATGGATATAATCATACAGTAAGTTCTAACGTGTGGATGAACATATTTGCAGTACTAAATTTACCAGAAAAAACTCCATATATTTTTAGACACATTCTACAAATGAGGTCATTGAAATGAGGCTGTTGGTGTTACAAGAGATTCAATCCCATGAGATGTCGATCCTGTGCAAGCTTGTTTGCTCTTTTATTGTTGTTATGTAAGCTGTCTTCGACATTGTCTAAAGTTGGATTGATTTTTTTTAGCACCAGTCATGGTTTCATCTCCAGCAATTTGATCAATTTTAATAAAGTAATCTTATAATTCCGTTAAGTAGTCTACATGTGCATGATAACCTAATGAAAAGTTCAACTATTAGAATGATGAATCATATGAATTTAATAACCAAATTGTCTTAAAATCAGTGACATTAATAATTGTATGTTAAGACCCACCACCTTAAAACAAGTTCCACCATCTACTTTCACTCATTGTTATAGTAAACTTGTTTCATAATACATTCTCACTGCCGAGCACATTGTCGACCAATGAGTTCATGCATGTCATGTTCAAGGATAGTAAAGGTTTCAATTTGTTGGATAATAAAGAAGTCAGCTGAAAAGTTGTCTCAAAACGACTAGTTGAATGAGAATTACTAAATATATATTAAATTATGAATTATGATGTGTAAATCCATTTTTGAGTTAACTAAAAATTGATTCAATATGTACTTTACAGTTTATCACAACTCCCATTTAAGGTTAACTTTCACTAGTTGCCACTAGTTGACATTCTTGATTCTGCCAAACTGAAATGGGCCTTCTTAGTGGACGTTCATGCTTCTGTTTGGAGCCCAAGTTTACATAAGCATATGATCTTGGTGACTTGATCAATATTTGACCAGGTACAAGTAAATATGAACTGCTGTTGTACAGAAGCTAACATGTGTTTCTTTCAGCTAACTGCACGAGCATTAACCCTTTTCAGGGTTTTTTCTTGAGTTATGGATGGAGGCTGGCCATTGACTTTGGTGGTGGATGACAAAGTCATCTTAATTTACAAGTTTTTTGAGTTGACATAACAAGATCATTTGAGAATTATTTACTGTTGGAAATATCACACAGTAAATATTGAAGATGACTTTCTCCAATATGACAAGAAACTTGGAACAAAATGACAAAACATTGTCAACATATAGTTGGTCATAGTTGGTGAGATCTTTTGACATAATTGTTCTAAACAAATATTAAACCCTAATGTTGGTATAGCATTATTGATCACATATGTGAAACACGTCATTGGTCTTTCAATTCCCATTCAAGAAAAATGATATGCTTATCTGTATGCATTTGCATCAATATCATCAATTCCTTGCACACATTTTTCTTCTTCCACCAGTACCTGTAATACTCAAATCATCCACACTTTTTTTCTTAAATGAAAAGTGTCATTGATTGGCGCTACTTATGGTCAAACTGATGTGCATTGTTTAATGTTAACATCTTGTTGATGATCATAATGATACTAAATGGGTGCATACAGAAAAAATTAGGTTTAGGTTAAATAATTGAATTGAAGTGTAGGTTACCAAAACCTCAAGTTTCCTTGCTTGTTTTAGTAATAGTGTGTTATGTGGCTTGGTTGCAACATTTGTGCACTATTAGATCTTGAAAGTCATCAAAATTGTTTACAAGTTACAATGCATTTTTGTCTATAACTCAATGTCTTGATTTTGATATGTAATATACTGATGGCCAACTTATGTATCAATGACATGCAGACATGTAAATGAACATGAATAATTTGATCATATGCTATTGTTCATGTTGTGCATTCATGTACATTTGTTGACTAGCCAAATTTTCTTCATGTTCCTAATTTTTCAAACATTTGAGCTCAACAGTTTCAAACACTGGCTGGCTTTATTTCTGGCTACTCATATTTTAAAAGTTAGCTTACTTTCCTCTGCCATTTTCTAGCTTTTTTTTCCACTTTTCTCATCTTTCAAAAACATTGGGCAAAATCTAGGTGTCTTCATCTCTTTGCCATTTTCAATCAAGAAAAGGTTCAAACTTTACATACATTTTCAAAACCCCATTTCAAATTCTCAGTTTTGTGATCTCCAATTCAGTTTGGTATAACATAGTTTGAAAAAGAGTGTGTGTAGCTATGGGAATTTGTCATGGAAGGCCAGTGGAGAATCAAGTGATCCATTCACATAACTCAGTGATTCCTACTCAAAGTGACTCAACTGATCAATCAAACTCAATCAGCCAACCAAGCAGCATCAACAAGAAGCAATCCTCAGGGTTTTCATTTTTCAGCCCAAGTCCACTCAATGGCTTTTTCAGCAGCAATAAAAACTCTCCATTGAATTCAGCTAGCTCAAGTGTTAACTCAACGCCTAATCGGTTCTTTAAGCGCCCGTTTCCACCGCCTTCTCCAGCAAGGCACATCAAAGCTTTACTTGCTAGAAGACGCGGTGGAAATGGCACTGACAACACTGTGAAGCATAAAGATGATGATGTGGAGGAGGAGGGTTTGGATAAGAATTTTGGGTATAGTAAGAATTTTAGAACTAATTATGACCTTGGCGATGAGGTGGGTCGCGGCCATTTTGGGTACACATGTAAGGCTAGAGGCCGGAAAGGGAGCTTTAAAGGGCAGGATGTTGCAGTCAAGATTATATCAAAATCTAAGGTATGATCGACAGACCGACCTTTTACAGCATTTCACATTTTTTGTTAGATGTTGCATTTTGCAGTGTTTTATTGAATCATCGTTTACTGAGCTTTTCTATGGTTTTGGCAGATGACAACTGCAATAGGTATAGAGGATGTGAGAAGAGAAGTGAAGATGTTGAGGGCTTTGAAGGGGTTTCGCAACATGATACAATTCTACGAAGCATACGAAGATGATGATAATGTGTACATAGTCATGGAGTAAGTACTACTTCTCATTTTTGTAGAGTTTAATATTTGAAAACTCACGTGTATGATGTCAGAAGAAGTATTATGACACGCCTGACGGCCGTGTGATTTATGTTCATCAGATTATGCAAAGGAGGGGAGCTTTTGGACAGGATACTTGCGAGGTGAGCTTTGTATATCAACTTAAGTACATTTGTAAAGGTACTAGGAAAGTAAAAGACTTCATTTGCTTTTGAAAAACCTTGTAGGGGTGGGCAGTATCCTGAAGAAGACGCGAAGCAAATAGTTATACAGATTTTGAATGTGGCTGCATTTTGTCACCTACAAGGAGTAGTTCACAGAGATCTGAAGCCAGAGGTAGATTTCTAAAACAGTCACTATTATTCCGATGCTCTGCGCATAAATGTGCCTTGATTATATGTTGTTTTTGATTTCTTAGAATTTCCTATTCGCTACTAAAGACGAGAATTCTACTTTAAAGGCCATAGATTTTGGCCTTTCTGACTACACCAAACCAGGTTAGGCCTACACTCATTTTTTCGTTAAGTGATTCATTCCAAGAGATGCACTGGCTGTAAGATGCTTAAACTGTTTGCAGATGAAAGACTGAATGATATTGTGGGGAGTGCATATTATGTTGCTCCGGAAGTTTTACACAAATCGTATGGAACTGAGGCAGATATGTGGAGCATTGGTGTCATTGCTTACATTCTTTTGTGTGGAAGCAGACCATTTTGGGCTAGGACTGAATCTGGCATTTTTCGAGCTGTTATAAAAGCAGCCCCGAGTTTCGATGAGACTCCTTGGATTTCATTATCTCCTCATGCAGCTGATTTTGTGAAGAGACTGTTGAATAAGGATTTTAGAAAAAGACTAACTGCTGCTCAGGCTCTATGTATGTTTGCTAACTATGAACACAAATGCCTGAACTGACTAGCAGTCCATTTGCACTGATGCTTGATTTATTCTTGTAGGTCATCCCTGGCTCGAGGGCAGTCATGATATCAAGATACCCTTGGATATATTCGTTTTCAGACTCGTGAAATCGTATATATGCTCGTCTCCCTTAAGAAAATCAGCCTTGCAGGTATGGTTTTTTCTGTATACTTGTCGATTTTTTGCAGAGAATACAAAACAAATCAATCTACTGTTCTTATTTCTAAACAGGCTGTAGCAAAAACATTGACTGAACCTCAGATAGTGTATCTACGTGAACAATTTGCACTGCTCGGGCCTAGTAAAAATGGATGCATATCACTTCAAAATTTCAGAATGGTTAGCCAAGTTACCTCCTATCACATTCCAACTTGCATTTCATCTGTGATATTCTGTTATAACCTGAAAACCTCGTGTTGCGATTCTAACAGGCTGCAATGAGGTATGCTACAGATGCTATGAAGGATTCACATGTTGCAGATTATATAAACATGGTAACTAATAACTTAACTAGTCTACTGCATTACATATTATTCTTATGAAAAGGGAACTGGAAATATATTTTTTGCGCGCAATAGGTGAGTTCTATGCAGTATGGGAAAATGGGGTTTGAAGAATTTTGTGCAGCAGCTATAAGTGTGCATCAGTTAGAGGGAATGGAGACATGGGAACAACAAGCTCTGTATGCATATGAATTTTTTGAAATGGAGGGGAACAGACCTATGATGATCGACGAGCTTGCTTCAGTATGATCAATCCCATAAATATAAATTTCTTCATTTGTATTCGATCTGCAGGTTATTCTGAAATAGTACCTGACTTGTTTAATGTATTTTTACTTTAGGAACTTGGGCTTAATCTGTCTGTTCCATTCCATATCGTGCTAAGAGATTTGATCAGACCCTCAGATGGAAAGCTCAGTTTCTTTGGTTTTGTGAGACTGCTTCATGGAACTTCATCTCAAGCTTCATCCCAAAAAACAC
>QZGG01002317.1:0-40474 GCA_006409495.1 Sedum album
AGAGATTAATCAAAGATTTTCACAACCCAGAAGAAGAAACTAAAGAAGATTCAATTTTTAATCTTTAGGAAATCTGAGGGGTCGGGAGGCTGGCGGTGTTGTTGTTTGTAAATTGGAACAGAAAAATGTGCACAAAACTTTTTGATGATGTTTGTAATTGCTTTTAACTAAAAAGAAATACTCTCTTCGTCCCATTTTGAGTATCCTATTTGAAAACTTTCACATTTTTAAGAAAATTGAAAAATATGAGATAAAAATTAAGAGAGAGAATGAGTGGGATAAAAAATATGAAAGATGGTGTAAATGTAGAAGTAGAAAAGTTTTTATTTTAGGAAATGAGAAGATCATTTTAGGACATCCAAAAAGAAAATGGGACATTCATAATAAGAGACGAGGGAGGTAGTTGGACTTTCCAATCAATTCAACACTAATTGAAGGTTGTTTTATTTAAATATATATTTATTTTCATAGATTGATATTAAAAAGTAAAAACTGATAATATCAATTTTAAAAAAACCTTTCTTTAAAGCCTTCTACGCCATAATTTTACAATTTTTTCATTTAGCATTGTATAGTATTTGTATTTGGTGATATTGAATTGCGATTTACTGTAAATGCTTTTTTTCATTGGAAGCTTCAATGTCAAATTTTTGGTAAAAGAAAACCTTACTATAAAAAACATGTGTCGGAGTAATTAGGCTGTGGATCAAATTGGAAGACTTTTTGAGACACACATTGAAGTATATATTTAAGAATTAGAATTGAAAAGATTAAAAGAAATTTAATGAGTTCAGCAATACAAACAAAACTTTACAAGAAACCAAAATTAAGTGTTTGGTTAAAAAATTAGACAACCAAAATTAAAAACAATTAAAACAATTTCGATACGCTTACTTTTGATTGTTGGCCACTTAGCATATATAAAGAAACCAAGGGCAAAATTGTCAAATGGAAAATACTTCCAGCAGCTTCCAAATCCCCAAATTGATTTCCGCAATACAAAAAACGTTGTATAAAACTAAACAGAGAAGAATACCGAAACTGACCTCTCCGCTTCATCGCTTTGACGCACAAACCCTCGTCATTCGAGACTCGCGGTCTTTGAAATTGAGGTTTTATCTGCCTTGTCGGATTCCGAACAGGTGATTTTATCTGATGTCGATTCCGCATATGTCTGTGTTTCTGTTTAAGCAGTGCGTATGCGTATGAGTGTGATTACTGGTTACTATGCTTTACTTATAATTGCTTGATTGATTGATCATATTTTTTGATTCAGTAATTTCTGGTTATAAATTAGGTATTTGAACACAACTGTTTAAACTGCTTAATATGTTTAAATTGCTATTTGTTGTTGTTTTTGCTGTGCATGTTTTTGCAGGATTTGTGAATTTTTACATGAATATTGTACTGTGGTTGTGATGCTGATGGCTGATCGTGATGGAACGTGTTGTCTAGACACGAATGCAGCTGATGTTGAGCGAAATTGTCAGTTAGTTTTAAGTGATGGGCATGAATTGGGACTCGGGGATTATCATGGTTTGGAGATGGACCGGATACATGGTCATGATGATATGAGTTTGGAGCAGTCTCTTGGTGAAGACAGTTATGGATTTGAAAATGAATTGAGTGTGGATAAGAAACCTGAACATATGGGACGGGATATGGCGAGCTGAATGAGAATATGACTGTAGAAGAGGATGCGTTGGTTATTATGGAAAACCAAGGGATGGGTGACAATTTGAAGTTAATTGTGGATCAGAACCGGGACATGGCGATTGTGACAACTGATGATATGGGAATGGAACACAACCAGCTTTTAGCTCTTGAGAACCCGGTTTTACAAGCGCGCATGGTTGTGGCCAGCCCTAATTATGAATTGGCAGTTGGACAAGAGTTCCCTGATGTTTTGAGTTGTCGGCGGGCCTTAAGGGATACAGCAATTGCTCTTCATTTTGAGATACAGACTATAAAGTCTGACAAAATGCGCTTCACTGCTAAGTGTGCTAGTGAAGGATGCCCCTGGCGCATACATGCTGCAAAACTTCCTGGTGTGCCTACTTTCACGATTAGAACTATTCATGGGCAGCATACCTGTGGAGGGATAGCTCATTTAGGTCACCAACAAGCATCAGTTCAGTGGGTTGCTAGTACTGTGGAGCATAAACTCAGAGAAAATCCTAATTGCAAGCCAAAGGAAATTCTTGAAGAGATTCATCGGAATCATGGGATTACCTTATCCTACAAGCAAGCATGGCGTGGTAAAGAACGTATTATGGCTGCAGTGCGTGGTTCCTTTGAGGAGGGGTATCGACTACTTCCTCAATACTGCGAACAATTAAAACAAACAAACCCAGGGAGCATTGCATGTGTATATGGCAACCCAACTGACAACAGTTTCCAGCGTTTATTTGTTTCTTTTCAGGCCTCCATTTATGGTTTTATAAATGCTTGTAGGCCTCTAATAGGGCTTGATAGGACTGACCTTAAGAGTAAATATCTTGGGACTCTTCTTTTTGCCACTGGATTTGATGGCGATGGTGCTCTTTTTCCAATAGCTTTTGGTGTGGTAGAGGAAGAAAATGAAGATAATTGGATGTGGTTTCTCTCGGAACTTCGTAACTTGTTTGAAATCAATACTGGAACATGCCGAGACTTACAATTCTGTCAGACCGGCAAAAGGGTATTGTTGATGGGGTGGAGGCAAATTTTCCAACAGCATTCCATGGATTTTGCATGCTCTACTTGAGTGATCATTTCCAAAGAGAGTTTAATAACCCAATGCTTGTCAACCTCTTATGGGAAGCTGCACAGGCGCTTACTGTGAACGAGTTCCGCACAAAAATGATGGAGATCAAACATATATCGCAAGACGCTGCATATTGGATTGAAAGGGTGCCCGCTCATTTGTGGGCAACAGCTTATTTTGAGGGGACTAGATTTGGACAACTGACTGCAAATATTGTTGATTCAGTGAATAGTTGGCTTTTAGAAGCCTCGAGTTTGCCAATCCTTCAGACGGTGGAATGCATAAGACGGCAACTCATGACTTGGTTTAATGAACGCCGTGAGCCAGTATGCAATGGAGCTCGATACTTGTTCCATCTGCTGAGAGGCGCGTCGCTCAAGCTGTAGAGATTGCTCCTACTTTTCAAGCCTTGCGTGCTAATGAAGCTGAATTTGAAATTATATCTCATAACGGGACCAATATAGTGGACATCAGGAATCGTTTCTGTTCATGTCAAGCATGGCAGCACTATGGACTTCCCTGTGCACATGCTGTGGCCGCGCTGCTTAAATGCGGCCAGAACGTGCAACGTTTTACCGATAGCTGTTTCACCGTCACATCCTACAGAAATGCCTATTCACAAACAGTACACCCCATTCCTGACAAGTCTATGTGGAACTTGAAGGAATTGTCAATTTAGCAATCAGTACAGTCATCAACCCTCCCAGATCACTTCGACAACCAGGAAGACCCCCTCGAAAAAAGCGGGTCACACTACAAATTTTGGCATGTTGTGCGACGGAAGGAATGCGTTGCAATTGTGTCACAATTGTGGCGGACTTGTAACACGTTTACAACGGATGGCCATCCGTTGCATAAATGGCGTTTCAAAATTTGAGACGGATTAATCCGTCGCAATTGTGACGCATTTGCAACGTGTTGCAACGCATGTAATTGAAGTTTCAGTGCGTACCAAAGCCGTCACAACTATGTCACAAGTAGTGCGTCACAGAACCGTCGCAAGAATGTTGCAACGTGTTCGTCACAAGGCCGTGTATGAACCGTCGCTACATTATTTTTAAGCGTTGATACACCGTTGCAACCTATTTGCAACGTTGGCCATCTATCGCGTATCAAATCCGTCGCAAAATATATAATTAATTATAAATTAAATTTAATAAATAAATTAATTAAAATTTTCATTTAAATTACCCAACAAAAAATTCGAAAAAGTGTAGAAATAACATCAAAATATCAGTATCAGAAGGTCGTCCAAAATATTACAATTCTTATAATATCCTAAAAACACAACTGAAAGTTCCAAAAAGTAGGCAAAAAAACATACTAATTAGCATCCAAATCCTCATCTTCTCCTTCATCATCATCAGCCCTTGGATCCAATGATCGTTGCTGGTAAAGATCAGGCTGAAATTGAGGACGATACACAGACGGAGGTGGTGCTGGCCACGGAGACATCTGAGAGTAAAAAGAGGGTGGCCACGATGGAATAGGCTGTGATGAAGAAGCAAAGAATCGAGACATAACATCCTGCATAGAAGAAGCAATCGTCGCCTGCACTGCTTTGGTCAGCTTTTCTTCTAGGGTCTTCTCCGTACTCTGAATGCATCTTTGAACTTCAGTTTGAATTTCATCACGTAACTCCACTCTCAATTCCTCACGAACCGAAGCTCGCAACTCTTCAGTGTCACGTACCTATAATAAGTGGAAACGTTAAAATTATTGTAAAATAGCGTATATTCAAACACAAATTATTTTTGCAGGCAAGTATGATGTACCCATGTGAGTAATCAATATGATGGTGGAGTATTATTTTTTGCAGGCAATTGTGAGACTGTATCCCTTTGATTGACATGAATGCTACCGGATAATGAAAATCCATCACACAAGTTGGGGTAGCTTTGGGAGGATGTATAGTGAACCCATATGTATAAAGGCAAGGCCAGACATTAAAGATCAACAAGATTATTTTTGCAGGCAAGTATGATGTACCCATGTGAGTAATCAATATGATGGTGGAGTATTATTTTTTGCAGGCAATTATGAGACTGTATCCCTTTGATTGACATGAATGCTACCGGATAATGAAAATCCATCACACAAGTTGGGGTAGTTATGACTTGTCAATTTCTCATCAAGTTCTATGTATCAAAATTTTATTTTATATAACACCCACTAAGTTCATATAACAAAAACATATTCTAAACTAAGTCTGAGCTCCAAGAAGGTGGAGATTTAGAGGTATGTTCTCTATTTTACTATTTTTTTGACATGAATTACTTGTGTTGATGATTTGTATTTTTCTTGAATGCAGAGAATTCAAGATGTTTAATCACAATGATTTTCTACGCATGACTATGGGTGATTTGGGCAATTTACACATTCCAGTTATAGATGAATATGATAGAGATGAATTGGAAAATCTTTGGAGTGTTTACATAGGTCCAGGATGTAATTCGTCTGAACCAGAACTTATAAGTCATCATCCAGGTATGAATGATATAAATGGTCTTACTAATTACCATAGTAAATTATATGAGTACACCCATATCAATGATGTAAACATTGGGATGTGTTACAACAACATTGAAGATATAGAGGAAGCATACAGAACTATGCAGTATCACAAAGATTTGAGTTTACATTTCGTACTATTACGAAGATCAAATCGTTATGGCATGCAAAAAATATAGAAAAGGATGCAATTGGTTCACTAAATTTAGATATTTGCCTCGATCAAATCGGTGGGAAATTATTGACATCTACAGAGACCATGGTTGTCGCCCAATCAGTAAGAAAAAAGGAAATGTACATATTACTAAAGAATTCATAGGCCGTGAAGTATTGATTATAGTGCAAGAGAACTATTGTTTAACTCCAGGCCAAATTAAGGATTTAATGGAGTCTAAGCTTGGTTACATATAAGTTACTGTCTCGCTTGGCAAGCTAGACAATGGGCTATCGAAACCATATTCGGTGATTGGGATGAATCTTTCATTAAATTACCCCGATTTGTGCAAGCTATTGACGAGTCAGACCCTGGACATTTTATTTGTTGGGAAGAAAACGATATAGGAGGCAGAGCTAAGACAATAGATAGAGTTTTTTGGTCATTTAAACAGGCTATTTTTGGATTTTCATATTGTAGACCCGTAATATGCATTGATGCCGCACCTATGCTTGGCAACTACATGGGACACTAATTATGGCGGTGAGTTTTGATGGAAATAACAACTTAGTGCCATTGGCGTACGGGTTAGTTGAATCTGAGAATAATGACAGTTGGACTTGGTTCATTGCTTGCTTAAAATCAGGTGTCGCTATTTCAGATGGTGTTTGTCTGATAAGTTCCTCCCAAGTGGCACAAATTGCGCTTAGTACAGAAGAATGGTCACCTCCAAGAGCACATCATCGTCTCTGTGTGAAAACGAAGTGTTTCAACTAGCACAAAATGTTCCAAACGTTGAACAATTTGTCAAATATTTCGGAAAAGCAACACATACACATCATCCGAGAAGTGTGACTACTATATTGAGAAACTACAAAATTCAGTAGATGGTAACTGGTTTTTGAAAACTTGGTTTGCTAATTTGAACCCTTCTAAATGGACACAGGCATACGATGAGTGGCAGACGTTGGGGAGTAATGACGACAAATACATCAGAAATGTTTAATCATTTTTTACGGGGTTGTCGTGATCTACCGGTGTGTGCTCTAATTAATTGCACTTATGATTGTAGCAGGGCATATTGGAGTGAGCGTGTCTCAGAATTTAATAATGTTACTACTTTGTTCTCACCGATGATTAGTGAAAACCTAGCTGCAAATTGGGAGATGGCAGAAAACTATCAAGTTATACACATTGATCAAATTGATGGTATAGTAAATGTTAGTAATGGCAAAGATGGGATTTGGGTTGTAAACATCAGATCAAGAACATGTTCGTGCAAAAAGTTGGATAATCTACATTATCCATGTTCTCATGCTTTAGTTGTTATTACTTCATTTGGTTGGGACGTCAACATTTTGTCGCGCCAGAATATTATCGACTACATGTGTTGAAACTTGGTGCAAAGAATTTACAGATATGCCTGATGAAGATGTTTGGGATCATCTTGAAGATGGACCGTATTACATTCCTAATATTTGGTTCGATCATAAAGGATTTTCTAGTTAACGAAAATAACTTGTGTAAACTTTCAAATGTATGTGTGTTATAAGTGTAAAAGTATAATGTTAATGTTTTCTATTCGAATGGTACAATTAGTTATAAACACAAATAATACAACAAATTAAAAGCAAATAACATAATATTTTTAATCTATTGAAAAACATTTGTGACAAATAGTAACTATTCAATTTGATACACATTGTGACGGTCTTGTAACGAGATAAAAACTTGTGTATCAAATCCGTCTCAAAGTTACAAGAACACCCCAAAATTTATAATTGTTTGCAACGGGTTAGAGACACATGTGTGACGACCTTGTTAAATACAAATTTGCGACGGTATTGAAACGGAGTTGCAACAACATTTATAAATGTGTTACAAATCCGTCACAAACGCGTAGCAGTGTCGATACATATTAGAAACGAATCTGTACATGCGTCTCAAGGTGTCGCAAAAAGTCAAAAACTTGTGACGATCTGTGACGCTTTTGTAACGCACCGTCACAAATTTGTTACTAGACCGTCTCAAGTTTTTTAAATCCGTCGCTAACCCGTCACAACAAATCCGTCACATAACTTCCCGAAATTTGTAGTGTCAGGACTGAAGATAATGGTCATACAAAGCGGGTAGTTCACTGTAGCCGGTGCAATCAAACCGGCCATTTTAGGACAACATGTGCATCACCTATTTGAGGTTTCACGGAGGAAAGTAGTGTGGTTAGTTGGCTTAGTTAAACTCTAGGTAGTTTCATATATATGGATTATACATACTTCTCTGAAAGTACTAGTAAATCACCTTATTTGTGCTGTCTTTTATGGTTTTGCAGAAACTTACCAATAAATCATTACATGGAAAATATACTCTAGCTTTGAAATGGGTACAAGTTTCAGCTGGGGTGGCTTTTTTTTCTCCTTTTAAAACCTTCAAGTAGGTTTCTTTCTTCCTCTACTCCTGGTTCTTCAACATCTATTGCTTGCATATTTTCTGAAGAACCTACTTCTTCTAAGTGGGGTTTTTGTCGTCGTCCATTATTGCTGTCGGGCATACCTATGGCCCTCAACCAACACACGTGTTTTCCCGCTCTACAGACAACAGGGAAATGGGAGTTTTCTACTTGAACACTCCTGCTGCATCCAGTTTTACAGAAAACAGCAAAGTGTTCACAGTTATTACAACCTAAGTCATATGGCCTAAATGTTTTAAGGCGAGCCACGTCCAAAACACGGGCTGCTGATCTATGGGAAAACATGTTGTAAAATCTAACTGGTGCATACTTTGATTGGCGATCCATTGGAGAGCTTGAATGGCCATAAAGTCGGTCACCCAAATAGTGCTCTACAGAGAGAAGATAAAGAAAATATCAGAGCTAAACAACTGATCAGAACTTCAATGACTAATCAGTACTAAGGAAAAGGGCTTTTACTGACCGAGATAATACTTTTTGCTACGATATCCGCGTATGACATTGCCGGGTGTAAGGTGTTTCCAATTGGGGTCTTTATCAGATAGCAAGTTTTCTTGCAGCCTATATTGCAATTTGAAAGTCTTAGCCTTTTGACTGAAACAATCCAGGCATGAAATGACACGGCCGCCTTTCGGAGGATGCCGATATTCGCAGTTGACTTTACAGAACTTAGATGTCTCAGGCCCTTTCTCTACATGGGGACGTTGAAAGTGAACTACTGAATGATATCCTCTATCTGTCCCCTCATATATACCTTGAAGCCAAGAAAAAGCATCAGTTGACAATCACGAAAAAAATGTGAAACAAATAAAAGTGCAAGCAGTACAGTCATATAAGGATGTTCTTACCATGATGCTCATATTTAAAGAAAACCTTCCGCCTTTTTGCAGCAATGTGGTCTCCTGGTACGAGTATCTTCACGAGCATGTTGAGGTCAGTCTGACCTTCATTACCTTCAACAAGTGCATTTTCTTGCTCCTTCCCATCGAATGCTGCAATCCTGTTCCTCTTTTTGCTTCTAGTGTTAACCATGGTAGACTTGAAGGCAAGAAAAGATTCCGAGATGAAAAAGAGATCAGATCCAAACCAAGTATATAAATGATTGAAGAGCGATAACAGCTAGCTAGGTCTGGGTGGGTGTTGACAATAAAACTATGTGATCATTGATTCTTAAGATTGAAGATAATTCACAATATTCATTATTGTAATGCATGATTCCCTGCTGCTAATAAATGATAAAAAAATGTTTAGTTGGGAACTGAGATTAGCATAAATATTAAATATGACTTGCAGAGGTTGAATAATATCAAAGTGTTAGCTGTTTCACCTTCACATCCTAAGAAAAGCCTACTCAAGTGTGAAGGCAAAAAATGACTCTTAATGAATGAATACTAAGTGATCCAAAGCAACTACTAATGACATTAGCATGCTCTCTACTTGAAACATGCTTTTAATCAAAATAAACAAATGGTTAGGTTAGGTAATCAATAATTGCACCACCGATACTAAACAAACATCACGACTAGGAAACTTCATATGTATGCATGATCATATTTCAGAGTAATCAAAAGTTTAAGGGTTCAAAATTTAATATATATGATCATAATTGACTATTCAAGATATTTAAAACATGCATGATCATATTACAGAATAACCATAATACACAAGGATATACGTTTGAGTAATCATACGTATATAATGAGGCCGAACTCAATTGAATTTCAAATGTCTAATGTTTGTTGACAATTAGACATTCAATAGAGTATTATGTAATTGAATGATCATATCATATTCACTATTTTATGAGATCGTGACAAATCAATATGAGATTATTTTCAATTTTAATGTATCAATTCAATATCTTAGTCCATCAATACGAGATCATGTCTAATTGAAATAGGATAAATTGAAATGTGTGCATAGTTGTTAGTTGTATTAGATCTTAATTATGTAATAAGACTTGATTAGTGCATAAACTTATAAATAATTTATTATAAAGTTATGATCAAGTTAAATTCTAACTCTAAATAATAAACTTAAACTCAAACCCAAAACCCTCATTTTTCATTCACTTTTATTTACCCTCTTCTCGTTTTTACTTAATGTTGTATTCCCTCATTTTAACTCACTCGTTGTTTATTCCATAAAATTTCCTCTTACCTAATTTTTATTCCTATTACATTTTTCATTTCATTTTTACTCATCATAGTTTGACATTAATATAAACTGACTTTTCGAACATATAACAAAACTACATGTGTTACATTACGAATAATATAATAAAACTCGTCACCAACAATCATAAATCACTTGTAGAAATTTTGTACATGTAGCATTTAAAAGTCAAAACGTTTTATTTGCTACGCAACATACACCGTTTTGTTGCTTTATTATATGCTATGAAAGTGAGCTTAGAGAACACATCACTAATGCAACATGTGAAGAAAATTGCGACAATCTTATACAATATCGATACAATGGAACATCAATACTTTTATATTGTAAAGTCATGAAAATGATGTAGACGCTTCATACCGAATTTACGACTTAATCTTCGTCAACTTAATTATCAACATCCTATAAAATTGATACTGGATTAGAGTATGGCACATCGTCATCGTCATTGTCTTGTGTTGGAGGGGGTGATCCGTAAATGGTGCCGCCATGACCACCATAGTCCATAGGTGTTGTAGAGGGCGGCTCATTTGCGACTCAGGGTTTAGGTTTACGAACCTGAGACTCATGCAATCGACTGTTGGGTCAATATGATTCAACGGTCCACAAATCTTACTTTTTGTTTTTTGTCTTTTTCTGCAAAAATCAAAATGTGCATAAAGTTAATTCGAAAAATGCAAATAGATTAATTTTCAAATGCACATATGCAATGGGGTCTCAAATAGTTAGTTAACATCAACATTAGCATCAATATTTCATACTCCCTCCGTCCTATTATGAGTGTCCCTTTTCCTTTTTGGATGTCCCAAAATGATGTTCTCATTTCCTAAAATAGAAAAAAATTTACCTCTACATTTACACTCTCTTTCATACTTTTTATCCCACTCATTCTCTTTCTTACTTTTTATCTCACATTTTTAATTTTCTTAAAAAACGTGAAAGTTTTCAAATGGAACACTCAAAATAGTACGGAGGGAGTACTTCATTGTATAAAGGGATGACTCGCCTCCATTTCAAATATGGGTATCACACTCCGGTCAACGAGAAACTTTCTCAAGTGGGAGGCAAAAAGCTCCACTGCCTTGTGAACACCCTCAGGCTCTCCAACCACTTCGACAGCCTTATCATCTTGAAGTGCAAAGACAGGCAAGTCATCTGTAGAAATTTGTTCCATATATAAGCAATTACCATATTTTGAGCATCAACTTTTAAACAATAATCAAAATGGAGGTAAAAGTCACCTGATCCAAGGACTCTAACTATACAGCTTGATTCTTCTTGAATCAGTTTAATTGTTGCCGTCTGTTTCCTTTGAGGACTGCGAACAATTAAAACAAACAAACCCAGGAAGCATTGCATGTGTATATGGCAACCCAACCGATATATGAGGTGCACATGCTGTGGCCGCACTGCATAAATGCGGCCAGAACGTGCAACGTTTTACTGATAGCTGTTTCACCGTCACATCCTACAGAAATGCCTACTCACGAACAATACACCCCATTCCTCACAAGTCTAAGTGGAACTGGAAGGTATCATTCATAGAAGATGAAAATGTCAATTTAGCAATCAGTACAGTCATCAACCCTCCCAGATCACTTCGACAACTGGGAAGACCCCCTCGAAAAAAGCGAGTCAGGACAGAAGAAAAGCAGGGTAGTTCATTGTAGTCGGTGCAATCAAACTGGCCATTTTAGGACAACATGTGCATCACCTATGTAAGATTTTCACAGTGGAAAGTGGTTAGTTGGCTTAGTTAAAATCTAGGTAGTTATTCATATATATGGATTATACCCATTTCTCTGAAAGTACTAATAAATCACTTTAGTTGTGCTGTCTTTTATGGTTTTGCAGAAACCTACAAATAAATCATTACATGGAAAATATCCTCTAGCTTGGAAATGGGTACAAGTTTCAGCTGAAGTGGCTTGTTTTTCTCCTTTTAAAACCTTTAAGCGACTCACGCAGGTTTCTTTCTTCCTCAATTCCTGGTTCTTCAACTTCTAGTGCTTGCATATTTTCTGAAGAACCTACTCCTTCTAAACGGAGAAGTTGTAGTCCATTATTCGTGTCGGGCGTACCTCTGGCCCTGAAAACACTAACTCGTTTTCCGTCTTTGCAGACAATAGGTATATGGGAGCTTTCTACTTGAATACTCCTGCTGAATCCAGTCTTGCAGAAAACAGCAAAATGTTCACAGTTATTACAACCTAAGCTGTATGGCTTAAATGTTGTAAGGCGAGCCACGTCCAAAACATGGTCTGCTGATCTATGGGAAGACATGTCGTAAAACCTAACTGGCGCATACTTTGAATGCGTATCCATTGGATAGCTTGAATGGCCATAAAGTTGGTCACCCAAATAGTGCTCTACAGAGAAGATAAAGAAAATATCAGAGCTAAACAACTGATCAGAGAACTTCAATGACTAATCAGTACTAGGGGTGTCAATGAGCCGAGCGTTCGTGAGCTACTCGCGAGCAAGCTCGGTCAAAGCTCGGTCAAAGCTCGGCTCGATAATAAACAAGCCGAGCTTGAGCATGGTTTCACGGCTCGATTAATAAACAAGCCGAACATGAGCAGAGGGGTGCTCGGCTCGTTTATGTTTGTGAACGGCTCGTTTACCTGCTCGATTATATGTTCGATTAGGACTAGTTTATATACTCGATTAGTACTCGATTTATACTCTGATTAAAGTTGATGCTTTCTGACTTTTAGTGTCAGCATTCAATTGATTATTATGTGTTTGTTTATTTATGCTTTACATGGTTTAATAGGTTCAATTTGTGGAGTTTTTTGTCTTCACTTTTGTGGTTCCTTGATTACGACTGTCCGGATGAAGTTTTTATGCATTTCCATGGTGAATGTCTTCACTCAAACTACAACGATCAATCCAAATATGTCTAGACTTAGGTTTAATCTGAATTCCATCCACATCATGCCCTCTTCCACCGTCAAACTCCAAATTACAAACAATAACATGCTCACACTCTTTCAACCTCAATCCCTTCCCAGTCAACTTAACTCTCTGTCCCCTACCATCAATCGACTTATAAGACATCCCATTACAATACGAATTCAACTCGATCGTTCCCGACACCTCAAACACAACCCACAAAGGCTCCTCCCTGCTTCCTGCCTCAACGATCCAGGTCCATCATCTACCATATACAAAATCAATATACTATAAATCGAATCAAATCGGTGCCCTAATTATTCAAATGGAGGATTAGGAAATGGATTACCAGCTAAAGTGGTGACGTGGTAGAGGGGACCGTGTAAGCCGCCGATGGCAGATCGGCCGAAACCCTCGGCTTGGCCGGCTAGAGAACGTAAAGTGGAATCGGCGGAAGCGTAAGGAAGAGACGACGCCATGTTGTTGCTGTTGTTGGAGGTTGGAATCGGAGGCTGATTGGAGATCGGATCGGAGAGTTTATACGTGCGAAGACGTCGACGACCGTTATCAATCATCAGATGGTTTGCAGTATCCCACATCGCTAGTTACTAAAAGGAATCAAGAGAAAATGTAAATAAAGTGAAGCCCATAAGGTGGGTTACAGTATCCCACAACTTTCTTGGTCATTTGACTGAGATAAAGTGAAGCCCATTGGGCTGGGCTGGATTCAAGCTCTAATTGAGCTTTGAGTCGAGTTCGAAGATTTGAGCTCTAATAAAAAATTTCGAGGAACCGAGCTCTAAACGAGCTCGAGAGGGCTCGAGTATTTTAGTATTTTTTAGTCAAGTTTGAGTTGATAGTAAGGCTCGAAAGCTCGCGAGCCGAGCTCGAGCAGGCAAAAAATTAAACGAGCCGAGCTCGAGCAGGATATATTAAAGCTCGCCGAGCTCGAGCTCGAGCTTGAGTAGCATAAAAATCAAACGAGCCGAGCTCGAACGAGTCGATGCTCGGCTCGACTCGGCTCGTTTACACCCCTAATCAGTACTAAGGAAAAGGGCATTTACTGACCGAGATAACACTTTTTGCTACGATATCCGGGGATGACATTGCCGGGTGTAAGGTGTTCCCAAATCGGGTCTTGATCAGATAGCAAGTGATCTTGCAGCCTATATTGCATTCTGAAAATCTTAGCCTTTCGACTGAAACAATCCAGGCACGAAATGACACGGCCGCCTTTCGGAGGATGCCGATATTCGCAGTTGACTTTACAGAACTTAGATGTCGCAGGCCCTTTCTCTACATAGGGACGTTGAAAGTGAACTACTGAATGATATCCTCTATCTGTCCCCTCATATATACCTTGAAGCCAAGCAAGCATCAGTTGACAATCACGAAAAAAATGCGAAACAAATAAAAATGCAAGCAGTACAGTCATATAAGGATGTTCTTACCATGATGCTCATACAAACCTTTCTGCCTTTCTGCAGCAATGTGGTCTCCTGGCACGAGCATGTTGCGGTATGTCTGACCTCCATATCCCTTAATAAGAGCATTTTCTTGCTCCTCGTTACTGATCGCTGCGATCTTGTTACTCTTCTTGCTTATAGTGTCTACTACCAGTGTATGGCAAGACAAGAATCAGAGTTGAAAAAGAGTGATCAGATCCAAACCAAGTATATATAATGAAGAGCAACAACAGGGCCGGGGGTGTTAGCTGTCTTGGCTGTTGTTACGTATTCGGTTAGGAAATAAATGTCATATGATATTATGACTAATGGTATAACTAACTCTCATGGAATGTGTAATGGGGGACAATGAATGAATAATAATTTCCTCAACTTCAACTTCTTCATCTTCTCTAATCTATTCATCTATCTTAAAAACCTTAATTTCTTCTATCAAGATACGAGTTCGTATCAGCTGTGGACATCAGGAGTCATTTTATTTCATGTGAAGCACGTCAGCACAGCATTATGAACTACCCTGTCCACATGCTTTGGCCGCAAGAAATGGATCCAGAACATATAACGCTTTACTGATAGCTTTTTCACCTTCACACCCTAACAAAAGCCTCAAATGTGAAGTCAAGAAAAATGAATAAGGTTGACATTAGCACTGCTCTCCTACTTGAAACTGGCTTTTAACAAATGGTTAGGTGATCTTGATCGATAATTGCACCGCCGAGATTTAACAAACATCACAGTAGGAAACTTCTCTGGGGGCGGCTGTTTAGTCGTATATAGGATTTAGATTTTTTATTGTGAACATAAAGTATAGAGTGAAAGAATAATGTAGAACATTTGGTATTTAGACTATATTGTGGCGTCACTTAAGTTGATTATGATCTTTTGAGAGACGTCTCAATTGATATCTGGATTCAGTAGGAGTTTATATTATGTTGCTCTATATTATACAAAGCTTTATGCATTTATATTAAGTTCTGTAGATAAGGTTGCACTATACACTCTGAAAAGTTCAGTTGATATCGCATTGGGACCAGTTGAAAATAGGCATGTACTGATTGATCACATTGCATGTAATTTCCATGCTACACACTCAGATTGATCCATTTTGTTCAGCTGTGTTAGTATACGTGACAAGCTCGGTCCAGTAACAAAATATGATTACGAAGGCTGCCTTGATCCTATTTTAACATGGTTAATGGACGGATTGTTCGGATCACACTTTAAAATAATAGCAATTGGTGCATACTTTAGGTTTAAGGATATTCGATTGCATATTCGGTCTAGTGGGAGATTGTTGGAATATTTTATTAAATATTCATAACGGGAACGTAATATTTATCGAATATTTATTATTGCTATTATAAAAGATAAATCTATCATTTTAAATGATCAAATATTGGTTGAGATTTTTGTGTGATAATTATTGTCATAGGAATATCGTGTGTAAATACCATAGAGATAATTATCAATATCTTTGAGAGACGGATTTAATAATTATCTCTTTTATAAATGCTAGTGTACATCTATAAATAGGGTTATGGTTTTCAGTCTACCGGATAGTTTTCAGCTTTCTTCTAATCTCAGGATATTGCTGAACAAAGACATCCGTCTAGGCTGGAAGCACCAACCCAGTGTACTGCGTACAAAACTCAGGTTTGTTGTTTCAGGTTTATTATTTATCTATACGGACAATTAGAATGTTAAAGCTTCCGCATTAAGGTACTCACAATGTATAATTAAGTTTATTATGTTTAATCACTGATATGACTATTACGATCCTGATCACTCTGTTTACGCAACTGATATTATTTAAATTCTAACATGTACATATCCACGAAAATGATGCTGAAAGGTAAGGAGTGTGGCGCATAAACTTACATTTATTAGCTGCTGTGCAGCTTGGACCTGCGAATTCTTGCGCCAGCAGTGCCAATAACAGCATCAGCGTATAGTAGGGGATACTGATCGCTGCGATCTTGTTCCTCTTTTTGCTTATAGCTAGACAAGTATAGTGTCTACCATTATATGGCAAGACAAGTATCAGAGTTGAAAAAGAGTGATCAGATCCAAACCAAGTATATATAATGAAGAGCAACAACAGGGCCGGGGGTGTTAGTTGTCTTGGCTGTGGACAACAGGAGTCATTTTATTTCATGCCAAGCATGTCAGAACAGCATTATGAACTACCCTGTCCACATGCTTTGGCCGCAAGAAATGGATCCAGAACATGTAACGCTTTACTGATAGCTGTTTCACCTTCACACCCTAAGAAAAGCCTACTCATATGTGAAGTCTAGGAAAATGAATACCAAGTGATTAACTATCCAAGGAAGGTGCCAATTAAAAACATATAAGGTTGACATTAGCACTGATCTCCTACTTGAAACAGACATTTAACAAATGGTTAGGTGATCTTGATGCACCGCCGATATTTAACAAACATATAATTTTAATTTTTTCAATCAAAATGCCTCATTTTTTAAAATTAAGTAATAATAATATTCAAAATTATAACATCAATTAATGATAAAGCCACACGTTTCTTTTTTTACGGCCGGTCGTGGGACCGTCCAACTCAGTTCCACGTCCATGCGTCATTTTTAATTTGATTAGTAAATAAGTTTTGGCAAATGGAAATATCATTTGAATGAGTTGGGATCTAAAAGATCCGTAAATTTTGTAAGACATACGAATATAAATTAGGTCATTCATTTAATTAATTTGACGTTTGAGATTAAAGTTGATTTTTAATTAATTAGACGGTTGAATTTGCAAAAAACACGAACGGTTGAGAATGTACAGTTACCAATATCAACTGTAGGATTAATAAGTATCAACGGCTTTGATCATGTCCTTTCATCTTACTAAAAGATGCATGTCGTTTGAGTATCTTTCATTCAATTGAATTGTACTTAATCACTAAATATGATATAACTAATACTAGTTAGATTTAAAATAAAGGGTTAATTACAGATGACCACCCGCAGAATAGGTCATATTCCACGCCACCACCTCTATATTGTAATATTACATTCGACCACCTTTATAATTACTAACGTTTCCAAAGAACCACCTTAGTTAACGACAGTTAACGGAGAGGTGGTTAAATGGAAATCAAATTGATTATAAAGGTGGTGAAGTGGACACATATTTATTATAGAGGTGGTGTATTGTAATAAAAATACTATTACTATATTAAAAATTTAATATATTTAACGGAAAATTTGACGGAACAGTGATAGGTGGTTGTTTGGCAACGTCAAATGTTATACGGGTGGTCGAATGTAATATTACAATATAAGAATAGTGACGTGGAATATGGCCTATTATGATGGTGATTTTTCGTAATTAACCCTAAATTAAAAGAGTTTTTTGAGCAAATGTACAGCGGAAACATAAATTACACTAATCATAGTTATAATATACCAGGCCGGCCCAACTCAAATATTAGCCAAGTAAGAAATAGTAACTAGTTCGTTTAAAACATGTTTTCACAAAAAATGAGGTTCTATAGAGAAAATTTTAGACACAACTGAGACTTATTTAGTTAAAAATTACTTCATAGGGGCCTTTTCCACACAAATTCAATAGTAATTTCATGTAAATACTATACTTAAAATGGAAATATAATCATGCATCAATAATATAGTTGTACACTAGTAAATATAAACTGGAAAACTATTAAATTTATGTTAAAAAATTTAATATATATCATGGGTTAAGTTCTTGTGAGACATAGATTTTATGTAAAACAACAGGGCAAAATCATAGCCGTTGAATTTGATCATCTAATGGTTGAGTTTAAAAGTGATTATAAATAAATTTGGCGGTTGGATTAGCAAAATTTGCGGGACAGTTGGTTTGGAAGTTTTTTATGTATTAAATCTGATCCGTCCATTTATTAAAAATCAACGAAAGAGATCATGTCTCACCCGTATTTTTGTAAATCTAACAATTTCAATTTAATTAAAATCAACTTAATCTCAACCATAGGATTAATAAAATCAATGATTAAGATTGTATCCTCCTGTCTTACAAAAACTTATCGTCCCTCCAGATCTTATCCCTTATCAAGATAATCCAATAAACTTAATTAGCCAAAAAAATCTATCAAAAAATATATGATCACTTGAATTTATATTTAATACAACTATATACGATATTTGATAATGTAATATTTAATAAAAAATATATCAACACTTTCATCCCACGATCTAAGAGATGTAGAGCACCATTGGCTGGCATTCATCAATTTACTAGAAGCTTTTGAAGCATATCGGCAAAAGTAATGGCCAGCATGCCATGATCTTTCCTCATTCCTTGAGAATGAAAAATGTATGCAATGGTATCATAATGTGTGTTATCTCCGGGGGGGCAAGTCATCCAAATAAACGCAGGGAGTTAGAATATGGAAGCTCTCTTCAGGTCGGTTTCGAACATATTTTCCTTTCGTTTTTATAATCTTGGATGCAAAGTCACATCTACTGATCGTGTAATGATATACAACTTTCGTTATTGATGATTACTTAGTGGTTTAAATGTGTAGAGAATGTCTATTGAATGGAACAATCTCATTTTCTGCTCATGAATTTTGTATTTAGTCTTCTTAGATGTGTAGAGAATGTCTATTGAAAGTACATTACTATCGCAGAAGTTGAGTTATTTTGAATGAGCGTTCCTAGGATTTAGAGGGGATAATTGATAAATGCTGAATTATTTGTACAGAGTACTTGTCGATACAAGCAAATTTCAATTATTGAGTTAAAAGGAAGAAAATTAATGTGTAATTTTTTATACATGATAAAATAATTATTTAAGCAAATTTTATATAATGTACTTTTTATTAATAAAATAATGTTTAAGATAAAGGGAGAACAAATATAGGATTTCATAGAATGCAAAAATAAATAATACTGGCTATATATAGGAAATTAAATGGCCCAATAATGGGTCAAGCACATATATTTCTAACAGTAGACTATAAATATAGAACAAAAAAAAGTAGATAGTTTTATCTATGCATTTCGGTTTGTTCATAACAAATAAGATTAGCAGAGTGCATTTTATAGGGGATTGTTTATCTCACGGGAGTCGGGAGCACTTCGGTCATAATTGCTGGGCAAGATTATATTCTATGCAACTTTCGTGCTACATCATATACACCACAAAACCACGTCGTTTAATTGTGTTATCATATATGGGTGATTAGTTTGTAAAAATAATTATTAATTGTATTCATTTTATTATTGTTAATAGACTAGAATGTTTGATCACAACTACATATAAAATAATTGCATTTTTGCTAATGACTCTGGTTATGCGCATATATTCGATTACAATATATGGTCCGGTTACAAAATATTCGAGTAATTTATTAATTATTAAATTAGAGTAACGTAATATGACCAAACATGTGTATTATTATTAATTATTTTGTTTAATAGAGACGTGCCATTTACAGTCGCTACAAAAATGGCAATGCAATTAAATATTATAGATATTATTCATGCATGATGTACTGTATATTGACTTCTCTGACCTCATGTAAGATACAAACACGATACTCATATCTTTCATGCTGATGCAGAATTTCAGAATCTTTCAAGAATTAAGCACAAATAAATCCGAAAGGTGCGATGTAGAGACTGATGGAAAATCTCTATTTGGATTACGTGCATATATATAAGAGGTAACTCTCGTAGTTGCGTAAATTTTATCGCTGGTTTAGGTTATATATGCATGTCACTCATTAACTAGAAAAAGAATGGCAAACAGCAAATATATGATCCCTACTTCTCTAATAAGCACAAGGGTTTGCTAGCAAACCCTAACCTTAACCCTAATCCTAAAATCCGTGGGTGCTTTCATACAATCCCTTCAACATTTTTACGAAAATGTGCTCAATCAAATTTAGGAGCGGGTTTGTACGTCTTTCAGACTAATGGTTTTTAGGGATAAGTTCTAGAGAGACGTTAAATATTTGTGAGACGGAATGACTAAATCTCAATCCTTGATTAGTTTAATCCGATGATTGAGATTAAAATTGAGTTTTTTATAATTTGACCGTTGGATTTGCAAAATACACAATCGGTTGGAGTTGATGGTTATTTTTTAGTTTAAATCTCAGTCGTTAAATTATTATAAACCCGATCGAGATCATGTCTCATAATTTTACAAATATATTTTTATCTTTGTTGAACCATTCTATGATCTACTAAATAGCAAAGAAATAAATAACACTTAGTAATTTTTGCATAGCACATGCTATTAATTTTTTTGTTTATAATTTTTTTAAATAGAACAATATATAAAATAAATTATTTGAAAATAAAATCAAGTGCATGTTTTAATTTAAGTTATAAACAATATATTTATGAAATAAAGTAATTAGTAATTGTTATAGGGATAGTATTGGAAAGTGAAATGTAGTTACACAAATAACCCTCTAATTATGCACTATGCCACGTGGACATAATTATATGAATAGTCACTCAACATATAAAATGGTTAGCTCTCTTCAGTTACCCCTGCTTGTTTCTCATACTTTCTTTTTCTGGTCCCTGTTGATGATATTTTCTTAGTCCGGATCCTGATTTAGACATTGGACACGCCTCCTGTCCTGAAGCAACCTTAAAAAGTCCATATTTTCTACTTGAATACTTTTACGGAACCCTGTCATACAGGACACAGCAAAATGTTCGCAGTTATAGGTAAACAAATTGTATGGTTTTAGCTGTTCCTCCGGGCACCGGGCCGCGTCCAAAATTTTATTTATTGGTCTGGAAGACATCTCGACAAATCTTTCTTGATCGTCCACTGGTGTTCCAGGATGGTCTTCCTTTCTAACACGAGAATAGCCATAAAACTTTCCGTCCTTAAATTTTTCTATGGAAAAAGAAATTTCTCAATTTAAACTGAGCAGAATTCAAATAGCTTCAATATATTTTTCTCATACATAAGGAAAGAGGCATTTACTTACCAATATAATACTTTTTGTTTCCGTGTCCGGCATATAGTATTTCCCCATGTTTGAGGTCCCTTGTGTCTTCATTAGATACCAAGTTCGTCCCTATGTATCTTATTTTGAACACAACCCGTCCTTGACTGAAACAATAGATGCATGAAGTTACACGTCCTCCTTGATTCAGACGATTCTCATATCCGCACTCTTTATCATTACAGTGAGAATGATACTTCTTTTTCCGACCTTGAAAATGAGTTACTAATAGCGTACCATCAGATGTCCACCCGATTACTATACCTACAAGCAAAAATCTATCAGATGTGATAAACACTAAACCCTAAAAAAATCTAAAAATGTATACATAATTTAATTGCTTAATGTTACAGTATGTTATTCATGTTTTTTGTTTTCCTTCGGACTTATAACACATTGTCAGAGAGAAACCCATTCGATTTCGCAGACGAAATATGAAATTTTTGGATGTGCTGCTTTTTAATTTATATTGTTGTTGAGTGTTTAATATATAAGTACATTGTTTCATATGTTTTAAGACTGATTAATTGAGCTGATGTTTGTAAAGAATGTGTATAATCTATGCAGTATGTTGCAGAAAAAAAAATAGTGAAGAGTGAGGAAGTTGAACATGAATAATTAGCATGCTTCACTTAATAAAGCTACTACTTTAGTATTATCTGAATTAAGTTATTTGTATAAATAAATAAATAAATTAGTTGTACTTTGGGAAATGGATAGAACAAATAAATCAGATTAAAGTCTCTCCACCAAATCTCTATTTAGTACTGAAATTATGATTTCTTTCTTTCTCTACTCGAGACATCTACTTCATTTCCTTTTACTTGGTAACTGTATATATAAGCTGAACTTCTAGTACTTCTCTTTCTAGTACTTGCACTCATTTCCTTGTTAACTATTTTCTGGAGTTTTAAAGGAGCCTGAGTTCCTGTTATCTAAACCCTAATTTGTTTTTGTAGATTCATCGTTTTTGATGGATTCGTGAACCCCAATTTATATTCGTTGATTGCATTTCATCAATGGCTGCGATTGCATCACGTTACTGCACATGTTATGTACAATGTTACGTGCAAAAACATGTGCAACTCACATGTCTCATTAATATATAATCTCGTCCCATTGATAAAATACAATCAACGAATGCAAAGTGGAGTTTACGAGTCCACAAAAAAAAAGAATCCACATAAGTAAACTGAAAACCTCTCTTTATAAGCTGAACTACCAAACTATAGCACTCATTCATTTCCTTTGTTAAGTACCTCCTGTTGATGTTTCAAGGAACTCTTAAGCTCCTCTTTCTAAACCCTAATTTATTGCGCATAAACTCTTAACTTCTACTTCAAATATACATTTACCGAAATTAAGATTTGTTTCTTTTTCTCCTAAAACTCTAATTCATTTCTTCCCGTCCTACTTATTAACTGTATATATAAGCTGAACTACGTACCAAGCTCTCTAGTACTTTCATTCATTCCTTGTTAACTATCTCCTGAAGGGAGTTTTAAAGGTGCTTGAGCTCCTGTTTTCTAAACCCTAATTTGATTCAAAAACTGGATTAACTAGCATTTATTGATTGAATCTATATATAGTATTTATGAGTAGTACTACCATGATGTAGATACTTGAAAAATCCCTTGTTTCGCTCCGTACAGATTTGGTCGCCCGGCAAGAGCTGATATTCTAACAGCCTGGCGAAGTCTGTCGGTAAAGTGGCCGGTCCTCCGCCGCCATCGCCTTGAAGTTTCTTGATCAGCAAAGTGAAGTAATATACTAGAATCGCAGTCACAATCCATAGATTTACGAAATCCCCAGCGATCGGAGAATGAAACGTGTGTGGTGGAAAGATCATATGATTTGGGTGACTTGGGGGTCTGCTGTGGCAGAATGATTGGGAATAATTGCGTAGATGAGAGTAATTGAATAAATCAAATTAAATGTAATTATATTAAGAATATTCATATGATCAAATCACACCATTAGATAATTACATGTGTATAAATTCATTTGATTTATCAAATCAGATAATAAGATTTGTTCTACTTTTCTTATCTCTGTTTATTCTATAATTTTATCTTCAACATGGTATCAGACCATTGATCCTTAATTTTCGATTTGCTTCGTTCTGGCGGTGGTGTTGCCGTCTATCACTACTGGCGCATCACCGCCTGCTAATTTTCTACTTCCTTTATTTTCTTTTATCTTCTTTTTGAAATTGGGAGAGGGTGAAATATAAACATAGGGGTGCAAACAAGCCGAGTGGAGCCGAGTATCAAGTTGCTTGAGCTCGGCTCGAATAAAACTATCTGTGCTCGAGCTCGGCTCAAGTTCGTTCGAACCTCTATAGTGGGAGCTCGAGCTCGGCTCGATAAAATATTGAAATACTCGAGCTCGTCTCAAGCTTGATTTTAGAGCTCGTCTCAAGCTCAATTTTAGAGCTCGTCTCAAGTTCGATTAGAGCTCGAATCAATCATATTTAAGGGATACATGGATCATTAAAAAAATTAAGGTCCAAGCCACATTTGTAGCTCAAAGCATCATTGCTATTTATACTATACTTGTCTTAAAATTTACATATACACAAGCAATAAGGGATATGAGTTTCACAATCTTAAATATTGTGTATTGATTTTCACTTATGTTTTTATCACATATCATTTAGTTCGTTGCAAATTGTATGTGTTATTATATTTATATTGCTACGTTTACTACTACCTTATTTTTACAATAATTATTAATATGTTTTAAAAATATTTTAATATATATTTTAATATATATTAATATAAACGAGTAATTCACGAGCTTATCGAGCCGAGTATTAATATGTTCATGTTCGGCTTGTTTAATAAACGAGTATCAAATCATGTTCGAGCTTGACTCATTTAAGTTCGAGCCGAGCTTTGACCGAGTACTTTCACAAGTAGCTCGCGAGCGTATTGGTACACTTGCACCCCTACATAAACAACTTCAGAGATCTAATCCTTGTCAATCATCTTTTCTCAAAATTGATGTCAGATTACTTTAGATCTCATTCTGATATATGAAATTGATCTCCGTTTTGTCCCATTTGATGGAGTATCGATTTTAATGCAAGGTTTGTTTGGCCTGTCAGATCTATAGATTCTGACATTTTCTTTACAGCACCAAACATCTGATAATCAGATCTATTTTTTGAGTAATTAAAAAAATTGGTCAAACTATCAAATCATCATATGTTTCGTCCATTCAATAGTCACTGTGCATCCCAATCAGTAGAATTGATTCCGTCAACAGCCTTGTTAGCGCCTGATTATTATTATTATTAATAAAATTATCAGCATTTATTCCGTAGCCATTTGCTATGATGATGACACATTTTAGCACTTGTCTTAGGTGGATTCCCCACCATGTCACTCACTTATTCTGTATATGTTATTTAAAAATATTAAATTTAATATAATATTTTATATATATTTCTATAATTTAGCTTCGTACCCTGCTATATAAAGCGTCTGGATCCGCCACTGCTTACTCTTGTAACATTTATTTAGATGAGACGTGTTTTTCTGTCTATCCTATTTATGGTGTGAGCTGTCTTTCTTCCACTCTTGTTAAGATGACAGAATGAATTAATGAGAATGCATAGACCAAAGTAATTGCATATATCAAATTAAATGCAATTATATTAAGAACATCCCTATTTAGACTTATCCATAATTAGATAATTACATATGTATAAATTTCTATAATTTTTCATATCAGATAATAAGATTTGTTCTACTTTTTCTTATCTCTGTTTATTCAATAATTTTATCTTCAAAGTCGCCGACCGTCTCGGTTTGTGAATATCTTAACATGATTATATGCGCATGTTAGGCTTTAGCATCACCCATTTCGTAAGTTAGCACGGTATTTATTTTTTGGATTTTTTTTACAATTTATAATGTGTAATATATCTTAATGGTTGCTGTTTACTTGATTTAGTTTTTCAGCGGACCTTTTTAACCGCTACTTAGGTAAGGTTAAGGGCTGTGATATGATATGAAAGCTAGACTGGATGGAGAATCTTCCCAAAGCTGCCAAGTAAGTGTTTTATTTTCTAAGAAATTCAGACAAACTCCGATTTTATGGCATACAAATGATTTGACAAGAATTAAGTCTAAGAATGTTTTACTTTCGTTTAGGACCTTCAATAACTCTGGTTTAGGCGATTACCTAGCTTGATCATTTTTAAAAAGTTGGAGATAATTACAAATGGAGTTCACTATTGAACTTCTCAACTTCTTGAATCCCGAATTGTATGTGTTTCCATACAAATGATATTTTGTGGATTCTTGCATAGTTTGTGCTTTTAACCGATAACTTTGTCCTTGATGCTTTCTTTTGACACAAAAGATGCTGTATTCTCTTAACATAGTTAAATGTCGGATAATTTTGTATGAATTAGGATCTGGATGACCCTTTCATGTTACATTTGTTGGAGTGGGAACTGGGATACTAATCCTACAACATTTGGCTTATAGAGTTAAAAACCTAACAAAATGTTTCCTGAATGTAGGATTATTGCCTATACTTAATTTAGAAAGAGATCAGATCGACGATAGTAAAGCATGATAGGGAAACTTAGAAGTTTCAAAGTGTGTCTGAGAATGCTTTTGGGATGGGAATGTGAAGGACCGTGGTTAGAAGATCTAGGGACCTGAACGGTTAAGGACCTGAACCTAGACTGCAGGGACTTCAAAGTTTAACTATGCAGCGGAAATGACGTCGAATGATTTCTTTATTAAACCAATCGACTATACAAATTTACGGTTTGTAACATGTAACAACAATACAAGCTATTACAAAAAGAAGTCAGCTCACCCAGGGTTCAGGACCCTGTTCGTGACTTCGGAGACGCGACCTTCACACGATTCCCCCTGAATCTGTTATCGCTCTCTCACACCAAGGAGTTGGGTTCTGATGCACTTCAGCCTTACACAGAACACCCTTGTTCCCCCTGAGATCCCTTGCACTGTTGCTGGGAAGTCCTCCTGCCATCAGGTCCTCGAGAACCTTCAACTCCGAGCTTATCTCCTTGATGCACTTTAGCCTTACACAAGAAGATCTTCAACTCCTTTGAATCACTCTCTAGATTCCTTGAGTTGCTCTTGAGTTTCGAATGGGAGGGAGAGTTCAAAATGATGTCTTCCTTCACATTTTGAATAGAGACCCATCTGCAGGGTTTTGTCCTCGGATGAACAGTGACCGATGGGACGGCACTGTTCACTTTGTGCTTTCGGCTGGGCCTCCTATTGTCCAATAGGTGCAGCATGGTCTCCTCTATCTTCAAGATATTCTCGAGTTCCAAGGTCGGCTGATTGGTACTATTTGCTGCATGCTTTTCTCTTTCATGCTCTGCTGTCCTTCACGTGATCTGCTGTCTCCTCAGGTCCCTGATTGTCAATCCCAGGTACTTGATCCTTCAAGTCCTTCGTGATTGTCAAGGCCTTCTGTCCATTACTCAGGTATAGCAACCTGAACACTTGATTCAAGGCATTAAATGAATGCTGTCATCATCAAAACATGGGTACG
The DNA here is from genome assembly GCA_006409495.1 of Sedum album. Lineage (NCBI taxonomy): Eukaryota > Viridiplantae > Streptophyta > Magnoliopsida > Saxifragales > Crassulaceae > Sedum > Sedum album. The sequence continues at coordinate 26,962 of QZGG01002317.1, forward strand.
AGATCCTTTGAGTTCACAAGAGGTATCCGAACCTCAAAACCCTCTTGAGGGATGTGAAACTCAGGATCTAACAGAATGGGATGCACAGATCCCTGATTTTGAAAATTAGTGGTAGCTACTTTTTTCGAGTATTCTATGGGTGTTATATTTTGTTCTGGTGCAGAGATTCCCTATCCAAATGATGAGAGCGTAGTTAGTGTGTTTACACAGTAGACATGATATTTTTTACTTGATGATAAAATTCCTCAAAAATGTGAGTGATTAATTGTTCATTTCTAATGCTTTTTTACATTCTAGACTTGTGAACTTTTTAGTGCTTTAGCCTCATGAGCGTGTGTGCAGAGTATAAGTGCCTATAATTTGTAGAGGTTGTACACTTGTATTATAAGTGATCGTTTCAATCATTCATTTTGATGCATGTCTTATAATTTTTGCAGGTTTTTGGAATAGGTAGATAAGGAAGACGTATAACATTTTCTATTTTGCGTATTGAAGAGTAAAAACTCAAATACTGCGTACTGAACTTACCACTAGAAGATAAAGCCAAGTTGAAGACTCTCATTTATGTTTCAGATACTTCTCATCCCTTTGCGGATATACGATTTAATCGTCATCAAGTTGATAATCAACATTCAGGATAATTGAAACCGGATAAAAGTATGGAACTTCCTGATGTCTGTTGAGGATGTAATCCTTTGTACTAGATTGAAGTAGAGTAGACAGGTTCCTATTTCTGATACCTCATGCACCAGTTTGTAAAACTATTTGCATATGTTTTGGGACACTGGCCAAATTTCTGTTTAGGGTATTACGCAAGTTGTATAAAACGACGCAGTTTAATTTTGATGCTCCGCGTTTTTCCGTTGATAAGAAGCGCGAACTCGTACTTTGAAGACAGCGAAAAACGGTGCGTTTCAAAAACAGTTTAAGTCAATGTTTCATTTGTTTTGTTATTGTTCGGTGCCATATTTTTTAACTATCTTTTATTCCAAAAATAAAGTAAAGCATATTAATGCAGCAACATGCGCTGCAAATAAACCATTACACAAATTTATGTCTGAAATTTTGTAAAATTTTACTCAGACAAGATTGTTTCTCTTTTTTGACTTCAAACGAACCAAACTCTGGAATACGGAAACATACGAAAGAGAAACAATCAATCTTACACGATAATATTACTCTAAAAGTGCAAGAGAAGACAGGCTCTGGACTGTCATTTCATTAATTAGGAACAGCTCTGGTTTCATGAATGGTGACAGTTGCTCCACTAGCTCGCCTAATATAGCTAATACTTGCGCCAGCAGTGTGCCAATAACAGCATCAGCTAGCGTATAGTAGGGGAATTTGCATTTGCTTTGTTAGCTGTGTGAAATTTGGTCAAACATGTTACAAAACCTATCACACACCATAACCTCAAATGCTTTATCAAGCATCAATGCAATTGCATAGATTGTATAAGATATAATGTGAGATAAATAAGAACCTGGATATAATCTTGGATGTCTGTGTGGCGGTGCATTTGAGGATGGTCCTTCATATATCTTTCAATAAGCTAGAGCATTTTCCTGCTCCTCGCTACTGATCGCTGAGATCATGTTTGATGCGGATAGGATATTATGTGAAGATGGAGATGAGGAAAACAGAATTAGGGTTAGGGTTAGACGAAGGAGAATGAGATTAGGAAGAGATAATTGTTTTTCATTGACTCCTTTCACATTACACATTGTTCCTATTTATAGCAACTAATCATATTACACTTATGCCCTACGTTGCACCCGTAACAATGTTCCTCTTTTCGCTTCTAGAGTTTAACATGGTAGACCTTGAGGCAAGAAAGATTCAGAGTTGAAAAAGAGTGATCAGATCCAAACCAAGTATATATATATATTGAATGAAGAGCAACAGCCAACAACAGCTGTTTTGGACGTCTGTATCCAAAATGATTAGTTCAGGGCCGAAATGGATAGCTTTTACTAAACGTGTCACGAAACCTTGAAAGGACGACCAATGTAAAATAAAAAACAATCGTTAGGTGGCCTTAAGATTACACTAATATTGTAACTGTCAACATCTTATAAACTGAGACGGCTGGTAAACCAATAAAAAACTGTTGCTCCGTCATGCATGCCTGTCACTTTGCTATGAGATCACATTACAAATCAGCTCTTCTTCCATTGGGCAACGCCCCGTTTGTAATTGGAGAGTTGAAATAAAGGGCAGTGCAGAAACCTCTTATTAATTTTACGTTTGACTTATCTTTATATAACATCATGCTTATAGACCCATTCAAAACAAGCGCCAATGCCTCCTTCTCAACGGTCGGAGATGTAGTCGTCGGCTAAGAAAATGGCTTTAGTCGGAGATTTTTTTAGAGTAGACGTGAAGTGAGTTGAGAAGATAGTTGGCTTTAGACGGTTGAGTTTAAAGTTATGTTTTAATTAAATTGGAGATATAGATTTATAAAAGTCACGACGGTTAAATTTGACGGTTATTTTTATTTTAAAACTCTTTTATTGAATTATTAGTAACTAATACTCAAGACTGTGTGTCACTTTCTTACAAATATTTTACTGTTCTTCTTGAAACTTTTCCATGGTATGATAATGGTTAGTTATAGGACATGTCAACGAAAACGTAACCTTGATCATATTCTCCAGACTTATCTCTCTTATTGTACATATTCTTCATCGGACGACCTCCACCGGGCGATCGAACTAGCTATTGGCTGACCTTCATCATTTGAGTAGAAGCCTTTGAGCATATCTCGGTTTGCACGATAAATGATAATGGTCAGCATCCCATTATATCCCTACGAAAAAAACGTATATATGATAGGTATCAAAATGGGGTTTGTCTCCTCCGTGGCGAGTGTCATCCAAATAATTAACTTCTTCAGGTTGGTACGAACATGTTTTCCTTTCACTTTAATTATTTTGGGATGCAAACTCATCGATCTCTAATGATTGTGTAACGTATACAACTTTCGTTATTGTCTCATATTAAGTGGTATAAAGGTGTACAAACTTATATATTTGAATGGAAAGATCTCACTTTCTCCTTGCCCAGTAATATTAGTCTTTTTATGTCTTTGATAATCATTACAATCACAAAATTTGAGTAATTTTGAATACGATGTTCCTAGCTAGGATTTAAATGATCGAGTTAAGGAGTTAGATTATTTGCGAACCAATTAATCCTACGAACTGCACATATGTGCACTTATCTTTTTGTGCACTTACAGTTTGTCATTGGTTATATTTAGGAATTAATTAGGATGAATCGCTGAGTAAATTTCCCTTCCAGTTAAGTGCTTCATATATGTATGCTGAAATATTTGTACATATATTTCTAGTATCGAGATTTGAGCAAAAGTCAGCGTCCTAAACCAAAGAACTGGTAAGTTAATAGAGACAAATTGTTAACGTTGCGTTCATAAAAAAACCTGTAAAATATTTTCATAATTTAATACGCCACTAAATATTCATAAAATTGCATATTCATATTCTATTCTACATGTTGATCGAAGCGCAATTAATCGTTTGTATGGCATTGGCATATTACAGGACCTTTCTGACGTTCCATATTCATGGATACAAGTCACTTATCAGAAGATTTTTGCTAGGAGTTGGAAGTGAATAACCTCTCTCTCTTCTATCTATCGCTTACATATCCACAAGAGGTATTTCATATAGTTGTCTACATTTTATTGCGGATTTAGGTTATACATTTCACTTATTATTAGAAAAAATGATGACCAACAAATACAATCCCAACTTGTCTAGAGTAAGCACATGGATTTTCTAACTCTTAATAGTATTCTTTCGTACAATCCCTTCAACATTTTTAGAGATATGTGTTATGAGGGGGGACATGAATATGGAATTAAAAATAGAAATTTAATATGTTGTTGGATCGGCGCTCAGCGGATGAGCCCAGAGCCCTGATACGGATCGGAGCAACATAAGCGAAGAAAAACAGGACCAAACACAACCGTGACACAAATTTCCTGGTTCACCTGGTCTAATCTCAGGCTACTCCAGACAACGTAATATTTCTATTTATACAATACTGTTCACATACTTAGAAGACTTACACAGAGACCTGGTTTCTTCCTGTGTCTAACTCCACAGTTACAGAAACCTCTATCAGACGCAGGAATTACAGACAGACAACTAGCTTCTTCCTGTGTCTGAAACCACAGAGCCAGAAACAACCTCTTCCACATCTCTCACGTCTCTCTACTCTCCTTCTCTATCTTTTCTCAGTATTTCTCTCTATTGTACCCAGATATCCTTGACACCTTTTATATAGATGTTAGGAATAATGATTTTCAAGTTTCCATGCACATTAATTACATGTTTCTTCCAATTTTACATGGACATTTAATCTGCAACACGAGTGTCACAGCTTTCTGCTTCCAATGGTTAGCAGATCACTGTGTCTAATAATAAATATAGCGTAGTGTATCCCATATCATCTATAAAATATAATAAGCATAATATTATTGCAGAATATTATGTACAATTTCACGTGTAAATAATTATATAAGTAAATCTTTCAGCCGAAATGGGTAATTCTTTTAAGTCACCCCTTCTTGTTTTCTCCTGCTTTCTCCTTCCAAAACTTTGGGACGGTATGTGACCAGCTCTTCTAATACTTCTTTGGTTGGTCCATGCTGATGATATTTTGGTAGTCCCAATTCTGCTTTGTACGTTGTTCCAACTTTAGCCATTTATACACCATTTTTGGTAGGACATTTTCTACTTGAATACTTTTAGCATACCCTGTCATACAGAACACTGCAAAATGTTCGCAGTTATTGGTTAGTAAATGATATGGTTTTAACCCTTTTTCCGAACACTTAGCTGCTTTCAAAATTTCTTCAATTGGCCTGGAAATCATCTCAACAAATTTCTCTTGATCATTCACTTTTTTTTCAAGATGATCTTCCTTTCTAACGCAAGAATAACCTTGAGATATTCCGTTCTTGAATTTTTCTGTGGAGATTAGAACAAATAATTCACAATATAAATCGAAAAGAATTCCAAATCAGCTCAATATAATCTTCTCATGCATAATGAAGAAAGACTCTTACTAACCAATATAATACTTTTTGTTGCGGTATCCAGCATATATATTTTCTCCATTTTCCATGCCATCTGTTTCTTCATCAGACACCAATTCGTTTCCTATGTATCTTATTTTGAACACAAGCTCCCCTTGTCTGAAGCAATTTATACATGAAACTACACGGCCACCTTTAGGTGAACGATTCTTATATCCACAGTGAGGATCACTACAGTTAGTATGAGACTTCTTTATCGGACCATGTAAATGAGTTACTAATAGCGTTCCGTCACTGGTTGACCCGGTGACTACACCTACAAAACATAAATTCATTAATTGATTAACACTCATTAAAAGCAAAACAAAAATATATAAATGACATACGATATCTTAGTGATATAATTATAATTAGGACTTATGAGTATTTTAGTATCTAATTTATAATTAGGACTATTCTATAAATAAATAGTATTAATCATATAAAATAACTCAAATATTTTTTGATAACAATATATTGCACATGTTTATTTCAACAAATAATATTTTACTAAAATATGGTTAGTTAAATAATATTCAAAGGTTCAAACTATAATATATACCTTCTGAATCATACTCTGTAGCGAGTTCGGATATAGGAGGACATTAAACTTTTGTAAGACATGAATATATCATTTCAACCGTTGGTGATTCATAAAATAATTATTTTAATCACATGATTAGGATGAGCTAAAGTCCAAGGAAAAGGTAATAACTAAGTACTTAAGATTTACTTAAGTTCACTTTGACATAATTGGATTTGGGGATTTGTTATTTGATGTTTGGTTTTCAATAATTGAACATAAATTTGTAAAATATAAAGTAGATCAAGTTTGTGAGTAGTTGATACTCAGATCGATATACATTCATGTCTAAGACATTATACTCCAAAAATAGCAACGTAATCTAATTATTTTTACTACGATTAAGTTTTAAACTAAATTTTTATTTTTGTCAATTTAAATAATAAATTTTAAATTCAAAAATGAAGGGGTTGGCCGCCCTCCCTACCCCTTTGAATCCCTCTTGATTCCACATCTAATACAGTAATTAGTCATTTCTTTTCTATATGATGTAAGACTTTGTCAAATTGTCAATTTTATGTTCAACCTTTTCATTGCAATGATTATTGAAAATATATATAGAAGTTTATTCATTTCGAAAACCTACTTAGCATCATCAAAATTACCTAGGTTATCACAAAAATCTTTCATTAAAAAAATCATGATTAATTGGTGACAGATGTGCTGGTAGCATATTTTATTTAGTTAGAAAATGCAAATCGCACACCCAATGTGTGACTAACAAATCAAAATTTTACAAATAATAAATAAAAATTACCGTGATGTTCAAAGTCGAAGAGCCCTCTCTTTCGCTTAGCACATATATGATGTTCAAAGACATCTTTTTTCGCAGAATCTTTCTCTATCGGCGCTGAAAATAAAATTTAACAAGGTCAGTTTTAAAATATTTATTTAATCTAATTTTAAAATAAAATTATTTAACGTAAAACATTCTTAATTAATAAAATTGAAGTGTACAATACAATTTAAGCAAATATATAAATCAATCATAGCGGATATAAATGAATGTATTAGGAGTTAAAAGGCAATTTATTTACTTACATACTCAAAATTAAAGTCACGAGTTTAAAAGGGTTAAAACAGATTTACTGAGTAAAGGTCTAAGGAAACATATATATTTTATGAGACAAAGTGACATAATCTCATTCATTGATTTGATTAATTTGCCGGTCGAGATTAAAATTGATTTTTAATTAATTGATGTGATTGGATCTGCAAAAAACGGGCACTTGAAGATTGACGGATATTCATATCAATCGTCGGATTTATAAAAATCAATGAATGAGATATGTCCTTCCGTCTTAATAAAGTATGCATGTCGTCATAGAATCTTTTACTGAGTAAAGATCTAAAGAGAATATAGCTTTATGCGAGACGGTGAGACGCGATCACGTTATTTTGTTAATCTAATAGTTGTAATTAAATATATTTATTTAATGAAAATAAAGGACAAGTGTGAAAAAAATATGAGACCGTTGAGGTAAGTGGTTTAAAACTCTTAATCTCATCCATTCATTGATGAAAATAAATGGATGAGATGTTATTCTTTTTCTCACACTAACTTAATTGTCTCACTTGATCCTACTTCACTAAACATATTGTCAAGTTTTAAATACATGGTAAAAACTCAAGAAAAAAAATTCAAGCTGTAAATGTTAGATGCCAAGTTTGGTTGATTATTTATTTTTATAGCCACACATGTTAGTTAAGTTGCACGTTAGGTGCTTGTCAAAATATTCAAAGTGTATATAAATGAATGAAACTTTTAGAGGCTGATGAAGATTGTCATGGTAACTATCTCATTATTGTTTAGAGAGATAACTGTGTGCAGATTTTGAGTTTAGCTAAGCGTCTCCCAATAGACAATGAGCTAAGGTTGAGTTTGAGATTCTTAAATTTCGCAAGGTTTAATAGACTGAGAGGTTGAAAATAATATCTTTGAGGGCATCAATCTCAAAGGAAAGAACGGGAAGTTATAGAGTTAATTTATAGTGCTTGAGTAATAGAAATGAGTCATTTGAGTTGAGCTCTGGCTTACAAGTTGCTCCGACGTCCCTGATCTCTATGGCGTCTGTGGCAGTACTCTCCGCCCCCCTTCCTCCTCTGCTATCGCTTTCCAGTTGAGCAGTCAGCAAGGCGAAGCAACAAACGAGAATCAGAATCGAAATTGCAGCCGCCATCGTCGAGGAATTGATTGAGATCAGAGAGAGGGCTGGTTACGGCAATAATTAGGGTTTTTAGGCAACTATACGGTGTCGTTTTAAATATCTCTAATTGCAGCATGCGAAATTTTACCTTATTTTCTCTCTCCTGTTTTTAATTTTAGAACCTCGATCTTTTACTTGCTCATTAAAATTCCATCTTTCAATTTCTGCTGACCGCTTTTTGGAACATATTTAGCTGATGCTGAAGTTCTTGTTTTGCAACCAGCTGAAATATAATGGGAAATCTATGAGGCACGACATCGCTATGGAAACCTCTCTTCTATCGAGGTATATATCCATCTATCGACATTTATACTCTCATCATCTGCATGCTGTTATTTAGCATCGATGACAGTAACTTTCACTTTCAATATACGTTTTTATACGGCAATCCATGAAGTATTTTATGTTTGAAAAGTTGGGCTTCTTTACCTTGGGTTATTATGGAGATTTTAGTGAGATTTTTCAATGGAATGAAGTTTTATAACAATTGGAAAGAGCTTCTCTTCTTCTCTGATTTAGGTTTCAGTGGACTTTTTCACCTACTCATGTAAGAGTAAGGGAAATGATGAAATGAAAGCTAGACTGGCCAAGAATTCAGACCAAACTCCGTTTTTATTGCATACAAGTAATTTGACTAGAACTACGCCTAAGATGTTTTGCTTTGAACCAAGATAGTTGAGGTTGAGGGGCATTTACTTTGAACCAACAGATTTACGGGATATATGATCTTCAGTTTCAGAATAACAATCAGTTCGTTAATATTATTCAGAGTAAGTTTAAGTCACTAATATGCTGAACAGAAATGTTCAAAACAATATGGAAGAGTGATGGCATTGTTTGGATCAGATTGATGACTGGTTACAAAAAGAAAATATATAATGGAAATTGAAATCTCGTATAGATGGTTTAGGGAAGGTGATAAAAACATTTAGGTATTTTCATCTTAAAACTACACTGCTCATTTTGAAGGAAAATAGTTACTTCTCTCTTAAGGACGTAAAAGGTTCACTTGTTAAACATGAGAAGGGAATTCAGAGAATGGCCCTAGCTATCTTATTTTCTAGATACTTGTGAATCACAACCATCTGTTTATCATCATGATGGAATTCGCTGTGTATCTAATGTACCTTGTAATTAAAGGTTTCTGATCAGTCCCTCTTACGCATATATGAGTAGGCACAAACAACTTTATTTAGTTAGGATCTTCAATAGCCCCTGGTATAGGCGGTTACCCGGCTTTATTTATATCAACATGTTGAAGATAATTCCATATGGATTTTACTAAATATTGAACTTCTCAACCTCAAAAAATGTCTTGATGTTGGATTATCTACACAAAGAGGCCAGATGATGATAAAGCATGATACGGAATCTTAGAAAGTTCAAAGTTGGAGGTTTGTCTGTTGAGAATGCATTTTGGGATGGGATGCACTGATATTCCCTGATATTGAAAATTTGTCGTACCTACTTTTTTGGAGTACTCTTTGTGTGAGTGTTATATTTTGTTCTGGTACAGAGATTCCCTATTCAAATTATGAGAGCGTAGTTAGTGTTTACACAGTAAACATATGATATTGTTTACTTGATAAAATTCCTCAAAATGTGTCTGATTAATTGTTTGTTTCTAATGCTTTTTTACATTATAGACTTGTAAACTGTTTAGTGTTTTAGCTAGCCTCATGAGAGTGTGTGTGCAATAAGTGGCAGAGTATAAGTGTCTATAATTTGTAGAGGTAGTTCATTTGTATTCTGAGTTATCGTTTCGATCATATTCATTTTGACTCATGTTTTATAATTTTTATGCAGGTTTTTGGAATAGGTAGACGAGAAGCCGTATAACATTTTCTATTTTGCGTTCAGAAGAGTACAAACTCATGAACTGCGTGTAATGAGCCAAGTTGAAGAGTCTCATTTATGTTTCAGATACTTCTAATTAAGCCCGTTGCGGATTTACGATTTAATCTTCATCAAGTTGATTGTCAACATCCAGGATAATTTGAGATCGAGGTCTTGGATCCTTAACCGGCTGCTGCAGTGCATGAGAAGGAGTGCTTGTTGTTTTGCGACAGATGAGAATGGTATCAGTTGGTGTGGTGTTGGTTCGGAGTACTCAATTAGAAATGTGTATCAGACCTTAGAATTGGAGGAGTCGCAGTTGATTGGGGAGAGCTGACGTGGGGAACTTTCAATTCTCCGTGAGACTTCTTCACTTGTTGGCTAGTTGCACTTAATAAGCTACCCACGAAGGACCGGTTACGCTTTAGAGGTTTACAAGTCCCTGAGACTTGTATGTTGTGCATGAGCTGCCCTGAATCTAGAAATCATCTTTTTTTTGAAATGTCACATCGCCAGATCAATTCTGAAACCTGCCCTGCAGTTTCTAAATATCAGTATGGTGCCGCATCATTGGCACTTGCTGATTCCTTGGTACAATTTGTTTAGAAAGGGCAAGTTAAAACTATCATGGTGGCAGCGGGCATTACAATGGCTATATATATCTGAGATATGGTATGGCATTACAATGGCTTATATAAGATAATTTTTAGAAACGAGATGGTGATTGTTGATGATGTATGCAGAAGAATTATTTATGCTATGAAGTTGAAAATGGGAGCTTTCAGGAATGAGGTGCTCAAGGAGGTCGACAAGAGATGGCTGAGGCATATTAATGGCTTTCTCAAATAGTACCGGCTTTGTCTGTGTATTTTATTGGTGTTTGGTTTGTTCAGTTACAGGTTTAAGTGTTTTAGTTGTTGTAAAAATGTAAAACAGGTTGACTTCGTGGTTTTTGTTTGTATTGTCTGGTTTGGTTGGGGTCTAGTCCTGTGTTTTGGCTGTTGTGTAATCTCACCATTTTTGTTAAATGAATTCATCGTTTACAAAAAAAACATCCAGGATAATTATTGATACTGGATAAAAGTATGGAACTTCCTGATGTCTGTTGAGGATGTAATCCTTTGTACTAGATTGAAGTAGAGTAGACAGGTTCCTATTTCTGATACCTCATGTACCAGTTTGTAAAACTATTTGCATATGTTTTGGGACTTCCTGATGTCTGTTTAGGGTTTTAAGCAAGTTTGTATAAAACGACGCAGTCTAGTTTTGTTGCTCCGCGTTTTGCTATTGATAAGAAGCGCGATCTTGTACTTTGAAGACGGCTAAAAAAGGTTCGTTTCAAAAACAGTTTAAGTCAATGTTGCATTTGTTTTGTTATTGTTCGGTTCCATATTTTTGTAACTATCTTTTATTCCAAAAATAAAGTAAAGCATATTAATGCAGATGCAGCAACATGAGCTGCGAATAATACATTACACAAATTTCGACTTCAAACGAATCAAACTCTGGAATACAGAAACTTACTGCATTTTAGAACGGAAGAGAAACAGTCAATCTTACACGTTAATATTACTCTAAAAGTGCAAGAGAAGACGGGCTCTGGAATCATTCTGTGTTTCTACATGCGTCTGTATAGGCAGATTTGAACTCAATAAGCCTCGACAATCGATTTTTAATATCCATAATTCCCACCATACATGTGACCGTAGCCTCCTGGTTGTCCGTTGTTGGAGGGGGCTGATCCGTAAAGGGTGCCGCCATGACCACCATAGGTGCTGTACGCCCCCTGATCAGCAGATAAACTCATCTGTTGAGGCTGTATTGGTGCACCAGCTTCCGCCATGAAATTCTACAACCAACATACCAAACTCAATACTAAACCTGTGTAAACTGTACATACTACATATCCATGAAAATGATGCTGAAAGGTAAGAGTGTGGCGCATAAACTTACATTTATCAGCTGTTGTGCAGCTTGGACCTGCGAAGCGGTTCCACCGATCTCGACGGTCATTTCATTAGGAGCACCTCTGGTTTCCTGAATTGTGACAGTTGCTCCACTAGCTCGCCTAATATAGCTAATACTTGCGCCAGCAGTGCCAATAACAGCATCCGCGTATAGTAGGGGAATTTGCATTTGCTGTGTTAGCTGTGTGAAATTTGGTCAAACAGTTACAAACCCTTTCACAAATCATAACCTATTAAGTATCAAATGCTTTATCAAGCAAAAACATCAATGCAGAGATTGTATTAGATATAATGTGAGATAAATATGAACCTGGTAATCATTGATGGCTGTGGCGGCGCATTTGAGGATGCATGCTGACCCATATGAGCTTCCCTCCCATATGCTGAAATGCTTGATGCAGATGCTTTTCCATTGGAGGCGGCATGTCTGGAGGGGGGTAATAACCATCAACTTGTCTAGGAGGTTGCATGTAAGGGGAACTATGCCCAAAGCCATGACCTCCACTCATATTAAGTGGGGGGCCTTGAGGGGCCCCCCACGGCTTGTGAGGAGGGGGTATATGATCATACCGAGGATTCTGCATCTGATAAAAAACCAAATAGTTAGTTAACATCAATATTAGCATCAATATTTCATACTACATTGTATACATGACTCACCTCCATTTCAAATATGGGTATCACACTGCGGTCAACGAGAAACTTCCTCAAGTGGGAGGCAATTAGTTCCACTGCCTTGTGAACACCCTCAGGCTCTCCAACCACTTCGACAGCCTTATCATCTTGAAGTGCAAATACAGGCAAGTCATCTGTAGAAATTTGTTCCATATATAAGCAATAGCATATTTTGAGCATCAACTTTAATCAATTATCAAAATTGAGGTAAAAATCACCTGGTCCTAGGACTCTAACTATACAGCTTGATTCTTCTTGAATCAGTTTCACTGTTGCCCCCTGTTTCCCAATCAGACTTCCTGCTTGTGTAGCAGCAACAAGTAGCCGTGTTGAAATTTTACCTCCGCCACCAGATGCCTCATGAATAGAATCACTTTCTAGCACATCATGTAATCGTTTGTGAACCCGTAAAAGGCCATCAATAGCAGGAGGAAGAGTGGAATCAGGCTCCTCTTTGGCAGATACCATAACCTGCGGGCATGGAAGCTTCATCAGCCATGATGTAATAGGATAAACCTAAACCTATAGTATTTCAATTTCAAACAAAGATTAAGAATGCAAAGTTATGTCATTTAAGCATTTATACAACTGACTCTTACTAGCTACATAATAACTCCAGTTGCATTTTAAAGTACTAAAATCAAGGTGACATATAAGTTCAACATGTTACAGATTCATAATCCATGTCAGCACCGCAGTTTGCATTATGTGTATTGTAGTCTATGCATGGTGTTAAACATTGACTTCCAAATAAACTATTTTCTGAATCCATAAACACATGCTTTCTCTCAAGATCCCCAGAGCAAATATATGTTTTTTGAACTTCTTCATATCCATATAGTAACCGCAAACAAAATTTTATTCAACATTAGATATATTTTCTCTTTTGCGATTGCATTAGTCACAAGAAGCCCACATTTGTCCATCCAAAAATATATCTCGTGTTGAGACCCTTGCATCATTCTTCATTCATTGATATAAAACTACAGCATATTGTATCACCTTCAAGGTTGTCTAGTTAATTAAGAGACAAGCAGCTGCATAGAGCTACCAGTTTTCCACTCTAGGTACAGGGCACACACTGAAAAATAGCATTACAGATAGAGCTACACCTTTCGCTCAATTTTCAGTTGGGATCTAA
>QZGG01002318.1:0-40466 GCA_006409495.1 Sedum album
CTAGGACCTCCTTGCTCGACCAAGGATCTTCTTGCTTGACCAAGGACTTCCTTGCTCAACTCAGACAAGTAGTCTCCTATGGCTTCTTTTGTGCACTTTATAGCTCCATGATTATACTTCTTGAATAAATCCTAAAATGAGCGTAAGAAGTATCAATTCTTTCATAAAGTAATCGAAAACAAACAAGAATCAAGCATAAGAAGTGTACAAATACTTGCGAATTTGCACACTTATCAATAATGATGACGAGGTAGAATATGAAGAGGATGGAATTCAATGCAACCAACAGTCAAGTATGTCGCTTAATGACGAGGTAGACAGTCTTATGGCCTTAACATGTAAGGTAAATAAACATGAATATGTTTAGTAAACTTAGTTGGGAGTTTACCAAACATATCAACTGAGGAGTGGGACGTTGATATTGTGATCATCTCAATGCAGGCAACATTGATTAGCGCGGGCATCATTCGGATGAGGAGTGGGATGCTGATGTAGAAGGAAGAACAACTGATGGATATAACATAGACCCTAAAATTTTCTCGGATATGCATGTGAATAAAATAAGTTAAATGACATAGTGATGGATTATAGATGAAAGTGAATGGAATCCAGCTCCAAATGTAACACCATTCATGTGATTGTCAACGCAAGTGAATGGAATAAAAACCATATTGTATCTATCAATTACCACACAAACATATGTTATTGTTGGATTAATAATATGATAAATAAATATGAAATGGTTCCAAATCACCTATTTAAAGCGTAAGTGGCATCAAAAGAGACAACATCGCCATACACACGAGAACTATGTCTTCCTATTGGATCACCCCAAAAGATCCGGGTGAGGGCATTGTCTTCAGTACAATATTCAAATAAAAACTCACTATTGTTCTGTTTCTTGATAGTAAATTTGTCAATCACTATTTATGCATCGTGTACGCCGATATATGCAACAATATCTCTTTGATGGTTTTTGAAATCTCTAATTACAGATCTCACATTCAAACATCCACCAGCCATCTTCTTCGCCAACTTAAAAGCACCAGAAGGTTCAATATCTGCCCTACAGCAAGCATCCATTAATGACTTTTGCATAAATGTTAATGATCTTTGAGAGTTTAAAAAAGAGCTCCGCTAGGGGTAGTAATCTATTGATTTGCGCACTTTGAAACTCAAAAATAATACATCCCTAACTCTCCTTAAATTTTAATACTACCTTGGCTCGACAATTGCATCTCATGTGCGACAAAACTCGCTACCTATCATGTTTCGAATTGCTACTTCCTTCTTTGTTGCAAAATACATGTTTACTTTTGACACATCCAGTAACAAAGTGTTTTTTTACCAAGATGTATTTCGAAATTAAACCCTTTTGATTAGGTTTGAAGAAATCGATTCCAGCCTTAATTGACAGAAATAATAGGTCATGCTGGGAGTTCGGTGTTCAGCACACAAAGGAGTCCAATATGTTGCACCATCGGCAATGTCGTGACCAAACCTTACCCTCTGACAACACAAACAAAAAAGAAACAAACCGGCTATAAGCATATTAAAATTAGACAAAAAATAACTAAATAACTAAAAAAACAAAAAAACATGCGAAGCGGAAACCCAAACACCATAGAATTAAATGCACGGTCAAAATGCAACAATGGAAAAGAGTAAATGCAACGATTGAATGCACGGTAAATGAAACAACTGATTGCGCGGTAAACGCAACGATTGAATGCACGGTAAATGCTACAACTGAATGGAATATATATAAATGGAATATGTTTTGTGCTTACCATCCCCACCTACACTTTGCTTTGATCGACAAATAGGGGTCATCACCAACCCATTTTCACTACGATTCTAACCGACACCAAAGTTAGCCACCACCAACTCTCTTATATAGTATCTTTCAAACCCATTACCATCATCACCGAAATTCATAACTTGTGCGGGTTGTTTACAATTAGTAGAGGTTGTGAGTGAGATTGAAATGGGTTACAAATGACATGGGTTGGTTATGGTCAATTCTGGGGAGTTGGTGATTTTGGTGTGAAAATGAAAAAAAGAATGAAAAAAACCTATCCAGGACACTCATCACATTAGGTGTAAAACAACACTTACACATCAAGTACTATTACCATTAAATGCAATTAATGCTAAATATTTAATCCTAAACTAGGATCAAACTACACTTGATTGGACAATTATCACTTGGTTAGAGAGTCCATGTGTCAAATTGTAGTTTGATCTTGCTTAATGATCCAATGGCATTGAAAGTGGATCCGTGAATCCATCACTATGTTTGGATCCATGGTATACTATACCCTTCCAATGCACTCCCTCTGTCCCTTAATATTTGCCTATTTTTTTCAATATCAACCACATATTCTACTTTTTTATCATATACTTATAAACCATTTATTCTCAACTACACATTTTATACCTTATTTCTTCCTTAAAAACCGTGTATTTTGTGCTTTTGGAAAAACAAATGGGGACGGAGGGAGTACTTGAGTGCTCCTCCCTCTTACGATACTTTAAAATTAAGACACATTTTTACATAGATTTGAACTAAGAACCTTTAATTACTACGACTTCCTATCTGACATCACTTGGCTACTCTCTTTCCGAGCGACTACCCATGTTTTGATGAGTGACAATGTGGGGTTTTGGCTTTGAAATCGTGTATACTAAAGGGAGGTGCTCATCGCACCCCCCACGACAAAAGTTCATTTAGTAAAAGAATCCAATGCCCCTCCATTTTAATTTAATTACATACATTCAATTAATTTTACATATTTAATTAAATATTATATTCTTTAAATTCTATTAAATTAAAAATAAAATTCTATTAAATTAAAATTAAATTAGAAATATTATACAAAATTTCAATTGTATTGAAATATTTTTTATTTTGCAAAAATCATATTTAAAACATTAATTTGGATTCATAAAAAAACATACAACAATACCAAAAATAAATACATAAAATTAAACATATCTAATTAATATTTCCTCCAAATTGTGCTCCCGGAGGCGTTGTGCTTGTGATTTCATGCCATAAATCAGTACGTATCTTATATGAAGATGTCCATCCTTTAGCTTCATACGATGAATTTTCCCACCACCACATTGGTATAGGTGGCAACGGATGATAAGGGTGTAAAAAAAGTTACACGAAGTGATTGCCAATGTGTCCGATTACAATTTCCATTCGGTCGTTGTCTCTAACCGGAGGGGATCTTAATGACAGATGGGTAAAACAACTCCAATTGTTTCTACCAAATGTATGAAGCACAATGTTGTATTTTATTGCGATGACAATTCCCAAAGTCATAGACTCCATCCAATGCCTCTCTGGTGCCGCTTTATCAAAATAATCTAGCAAAAATAGTAGATTGTCTGTTGTACTATTATCTGGAAAAATGACATCGTATTGAGACTTATTTTGTTGAATCTCATCAATAAGATCTGATCGTACTTGCACCCAACCTTCTTCACCGAATCCGAGTAGTGCAGCTATCGCCCTAAATCCACAATGACCATCTGGTGCAACGTCAACAATGTTAGAAATATAATGATGCATAACCACGGGTAATTGATCAATGTAGAACTATGAACCCCAGCTCCCCTCTTATGTCGGCCTCTCTTAGGGGATGTTACATTTTTTTGATTGACCTCAGATCCCGAAGTGGATATATCCACAAAAGAAGGCATGCAGCGTCTGTTTCGCTCGTCTTTGTCACTAGGTCGTCCTTTACGGTCCATATTGTATGAAGGAACTCGAACTGTGTTTTGAGATGGATCTGTCATATCAAGAAATCGATCTATCAAATGGTCACGCATTTCTGGATTCGTCTTATCTAATATCTCAACAACATGAGATGTCCTATTTCGTCGTGTTTCCTCATTAGGTTCCCCATATACGTGAGTTGATAACCTCCTCCAATGAGCATGGATACTCATTATAGGAATTGGAATAGAAAAGTGACGATAATTTGCAAGGTCGTGCTTGCACGATAGTCCATATATTTTTCCAGTTGCACAACTGCATTTCCCACTCATTAGTATGATGTACCATCAACACATTTCAACTCGGCAGAAATCATTTTCATTGCCTCTAGCGAAATCTGACACCTCACTTCATTAAAAATATAGTCATGCAAATGTGTATGGCGCGGAATGTGGAGAGATCTCTCAAACGACTTTTGAATATCTCCGAAATGATTTATCAACATCTTGTGTATTTTATCAAATGATGCATCTAAGGACGACATAGTATCTCCCAAATACATTTTCAATCTTGCATGTGCCCCTTCCGCTCTGAAATATGTTATTCTTTATCAATCAAATATATTATAATATTTTTTTAAAACATTCAATATAATAATTTAGTTGTACCTTTGACTTGAATTGCTTCCGAGGTGCATAGATGCATCAATCCATGCTAACACAAATTGTTCTCGATGAGGGTGCAACCATGTCTCGCATAGACATTTAAGGGCATGTTGAAATCGTTGATACTCCTCGCAAATTACTTTCCACTTTTGGTTATAAGACCACTCCGTCGATGAATTTATGAGAGAGTGTCATGATGCAAAAAAATTGGTTCCACTCCAAACCAAGCATGGGTTTACATTTCTTCTTGCACACTGATTTATGTGCCAAATGCAAAGGATGTGATGCGACGAAAGAAAACATGTTCCAATGGCATTTATAAGCGTCAAATCTCGATCCGACACAAATACAAATAGCAATGTTGCCCCCTTTTCAATCATTAGTCTTTTCAGAATGCTTAATTTCCATGTCAAATTTTCTACCCTCTCATGACTAAGATATGAGAACATAAGGGAGTAAGTTCGCATCGTAGAAGTTATACCCACAACCTCCAATAGTGGCGACCGATACTCATTGATCTTATACGTGGCATCAATAATAAAAACATATGGAAAATTGACAGCAAGGGCTAGACTTTTTGGATGAACCCAGAGGATGTCAGTTATTTCATTTGTATCTGGATTTGTGCAATAATCACGTAGGTATTCTTTTTTGATTAGTTGCTCTAACACATATTGAACTAGAGTTAGGCCACCCCGTTTTGTAGATTTGTTTCTACCAATTAAATTGCAAAGACTTTTTATCCTTGTACTGTTTGACGAATCTTTATGTTTCAGAATACTAAGAATCTCACGAGGTGCAGTACTATTGGCCATGTCCAGCACAAGGTGCAGTACTATTGGCCATGTACAACAAAGAACAAGTTTGACAATACAACAAAAGATAGATTTGACAGTACGAAACAAAGTAGATTTGACAGTACAACGAAAAAGAAATTTGACACTACAACAAAGTAGATCTTACAATACAATACGAAACTCAAAGTAGATTTTACAATACAATACGAAACACAAATTAAATTTGACAATACAACACGAAATAAATTTGACAATACAACACAAAATAAATTTGACAATATAATACAAGATATATTTGACAATACATTACGAAACACAAAATTGACATCTCACCGTAAAATATATTCATACATAATTTTTAATAAAAGGTTGATATTAATTTATAATATATATTTATATATATTTAGTATGAGTAAGGTTCTAGGAGGACGGGTAAATAAATGTGAGACGGTGAGACATGATCTTAACCGTTGAATACTAATAATTCAACTGATGGGATTTAATTCAAAAAATAACCGTTAATCTCAACCTCTAGGGTATTTTGCAAATCCAACCGCCAATTTATATAAAAACCCACTTCAATCTCAACCGCAGATTAATCTAATCCAACAGTTGATATTAAGTCCTTCCGTCTTACATAAAATCTTTGTTTATTTTGAACTTTACCCTATTTTGTATAACTTAAATTTTAATTTAATCAATAACATACATATTTACAAAATATGTGTTGTATTTAACTTATAGATTATTTTGCATTGACTATATAAATATATAATTTTTTATGTTAATGTATAAATAATTTGAAATCAGTATTTTTTTCTAAAAATAACATATTTAAAAAATAAAATAAATGATATATGAAATATATATATAAATGGGGGTAATAGGAAAGTTGGGGGTATTATGGTAAAAAATTGCGGGACCCAAGGAGGGGTGTATGAAAATTGATGGGTGGGGGTGTGAGGAGAATCACTCATATTAAATGACAACTATAACGGTCTGTAAAAGTCTTCCACGTATCGCTCATTTGTTTCCGAATCAGTCTCTATCAATGCCAGTGCAAATCTTTTCAAGAAACCTGCATCGGGCCATCGGCTAAATTGGATTGTGATTGAAGTAATAAGATACGCTGTTGATAACATTACTTAACGAACAATTCAAACATCATCATTTTGATAAGAGCTATGCATCTCCCAACTTAATTTAACAGCCAAAAAATCAAAACAACATAATTTTTTTCGGTAGCAAAACAACATAATTTTAAATATGATAAAATGTAATTCCTAGCACCAGATCCATGGCGTAGTTGATGGGTTATGCCTGATTGACTGCATTTACGAAATTTCCTGATTTGGAAGAAACATGAAAGGGGGAATTAGTAGAACACAAATTTAGTGTCGACATATTGAACACCATTTGCCAAAAAGAGATGATGCGAAACAACATTTTACTATATAGACAGCAATATACTTTAATGCAGAATCAGAATTCAGGTAGCTTTTGTCAACGGTTTCAACTAGCAATTAGAAAAATCAACTGCGAGATGGTTGAGTTCAACAGAATATGATGCAGGTGTTGTTAATATGTTAGCAGCTAGCAACATGAAGCATCAATGAGCCTTATAACAAATGAAAACAGCAGATGAAGTCTAGTTACAAAGTTTAAAAGGTAAGGATACACCATCCTTAACTGTATGTACATCTAACAAATCCACATAAATACCATCATTAGAAAGCTAGTTCTGCCTTCTGCATAAACTAGAATCCTCAAGTTTGAAACATTCACGCTTTCATTTCAGTTTCTGCCCCAATGGCCCAAAGACACTAGGTGGCCATACCTGCAAGAATCAAAATCAGTTTCAGTACTCAATATTGAGTATCACTAAGGAAACAACTCGCTGCATATCCATAATCAAATAAGACAGCTATATTTCACATCAATAATGCCCATTATCAATAACTTCAACTATTGTCCACCATTAGAACAACAGCAAAATTGTACTAGCTTGATCTTTATTTTAACCACTACTCAGTATTACAAATCTAAATAACACCTGTAAGGAAAACAACCACATCCTTAAGCGAACATGCATGTCAAAAAACAAGTTAATATGCAATCCCATAGTGGTTTCAGGAAACTATCTTTTGCATCTCGAGTATTACATAAAAAATAAGCACAAACTCAGTTTATATATCAACAGCACAGAGAATAATCAGAAATAAAATCCATTAACCATTCACGCATAAATTACATTCCCAGAAACAAAACTGAGTAAATACCGCAGAATGATCGGAAATAACTTACCCTATAAAAGACTCTTCCATAAATCAGGCCATACGGAACAGGACCGAACTTCCTGGAATCAGTCGAATCATAAATATTATCACCTTCAATCCACACATGACCTTTCGGCACCTACAACAGAACAATATAATTCCAAAAAACACATTATCTAACAACATGTCAAATAAAGATAATAAATCCAAACAGCCTTTGCACCAACACATACAACAATGGTCTCACACAAATCACTTTCGTTTGGTTTCACAACAAAATTAACACGTTGACCTTCCATCCCCATCACACGCTTCGCCACAATCTTCCTAGGGTTTTGGGGAGACCTGATCAACACAATATCACCGGACTTGACTTTCCCAAACCTAGCCGAAATCCTCTCAGCCAACATCAAATCGCCGGTCAAATTAATCGTCGGAAGCATGCTCGGACCTTCCGCCTACACTTTCAAAACCATAACCATCAAAATCGTTAGATAATTGAATAGGAATTCAACGAAACAACCTCCTACCAGAGCCGGAGTCACTAGATATGTACTGGTGACATGAAGTATGCAGAAAGAATCTCGCAATGTTGACGACCGGTTTGATTGCGTCTGCGGTAAACTGTCCCAGACTTTGAAATAAAAACCGACCGAAGTCACGCGCCGCCATCTCATCCGCTAAGGATCGGATTCGTTAGCCGGAGATGAGTCGCAGAAGCTGTGCTGAAAGTATGATGCGCATCGGCCCATTTTGTTATCAGGCCTTCACGATTGGACCTCTAAGTCGGTCCAAAAGAAAGAAAGTTTGAGTAACACAAATAATCTAAAAATATTAACAATTGTGATTTCGTAAGGCTTGCCTGAAAAATTAGAAGAAACCGAAATTTTGAGGGAAAATTTAAAAGAAAAATTGGGAGTGCTTGGTTATATAAAAAAATAACAAAGGAAGCAATGAAAACTTTTCTGCTCAATTTTCAAAGGGAAAATTATTTTCTCTTTATATTTTTCATTAAATAAATTCCACTACTTTTTTCGGATCCAAACTCACAATGATTTTGCATTTAAGTTTCAGATTTTGAAACAACAACATTAATAACCTTTTAATATTATATTGTTTTAAAACAAAAACAATTGTTGAACCTTTTTGAAAGGATTTATTATCAAGAACCATCCTTATAATATGGTAATTTTCCGAAAACCACCCTAATAAATAAAAATTACTGAGAACCACCCATATAAACGATTCTGTTAAGTTTCAAACCACCCATACCTAACGGCGTTACCAATATTTATAAAATAATGATTCTTATTTAAATAATAGTTATTGATTTTATAATGAAATTATTCTTAATACACTCAAAAAAACACCAAAAAATCAGAAAAATGCAGAAAATTAATGAAACTTAATAAGAAAATTTTAAATTTTAAAATAATTTTCAAAAAATAAAACGAAATTACCGAATAATTGATCTATTAGGAATAATAAATATTTAAAAATGGTATAAATGTGTATTGGAAAATGAATTGATTAAAACAATTAGTTAATAAAACTAATATGTGAAAGTATAATTTTTATATCAATATTTTATCAATAAATATATAAATAACATCATTAAAATTCATCTACAAAAAATATTAAATTAATCCCATAGATTGCATAATGTAATAATCATTTAAAACTATAGCTTTGTTAGTGTTATATACAAATATTTTAGGTTGATAGAAGAAAGTATATTCAAAGCGAAAACACTATTGTTTTTTGGTTTGATCAATTGGTTAAAAAACAAATTGTTCATATTCTCCTCATTTGGTTCATTGGTTGAAAGTCGAATTTTTAATATTCACATTATTCAAAAGTATTTTTTATAGTTTCCTTGTCCAATTTGAAAATTATTCATTTATTAATTCATTGTTTTTTATTAAATTTCATAAATATTATTCATTTTATCATTTATTTTTCAATCGATGTATTGAAATATTTTAATTTTTAATTTTTTTTCCTGATTTTCTATTATTTTTATTAATTTTAAATAATTTTCAAATGATAAATTTTTAAAAAATATTAATTAAATAAAAATTATTATTTTATTAATATGTGTAACCCCGTTAAGTATGGGGGGTTTGAAACTTAACGGAATCATTATATGGGTGATTTTCAGTACTTTTTGGTTCATCAAGGCGGTTAAAACACCATATTATAAGGATGGTTCCTGATAATAAACCCTTTTTCAAAAGCATCTTATCATACATTTTTTACAAAAGCCGGTTCCCTATATGAGAATGAAATTTGAAGTTAATCACAGTAATCAAATTTCAAAGAAATAATGTTGATGATGATTAAGTTTTACCATCTTATATATTTACTTTCTTTTCGATCTCAAGTTGGACCTCAAACGTCTTACAAATTTGGTCACGTGAGATGTATATTTATTGATGAAAATGTGGATCGAGATTCCGTCTACGAGTGCACTTAGCTCTGTACAAAATTAACTATTACCTCAATAAGAATTCAGTAACGAGGCATGAGTGAGTCAATACTAACGAATTTTTTTAATTGCTGTTTGGAATGAAGTTTTACTGTCCAATGCTTATTTTCCCCTTTTCAGGTTACATGATTGAATTCGACTATAAATTTTTGAGAAAATTATCAAAAAATCATCTTTCAGTATTTTAAATTTTTGAGTTTTGAATTTCAAAAAATGTCATCTTTTAGGAATCCCGCTGCTTCAATCCGCGGGATCCCCTTTAAAAAAATTACGTGGCATTTTGATACTATGGGACGTGACACGTGTTCGTGAAAACGATGCGTTTTCGATTTAATAAGGATCCCGTTGTTTGAATCCGCGGGGTCATCTGAAAATAAGATGATCCGCTATTTGATCCCGCGGTTTGAAACAATGGGATCAAATGACATAGTTATTTTGAAATTTCATATTTTTTGACGGGTTGATAAATTTGATTTTTTGATTGATGAGATGGTTTGACTGAATATGATAAAATGTGGCTTCCAAAGATATGGAGTTTTTAGGAGTTAACAATTACATAATCAAATTAAGCATCTAGCCACGACCGCGTCGCCTAATGTGGTGTGCATTGTAAGCCAATGGACTAGGTGGACGTCTTTCCCTCATTCCTCGCCCATTTTGCTGATGGTCTTCTGGAGTGTCATGATATTTGGCAAACAGTCATTGAACGCTACAAATTTATCCCAACTCCTCACTGTACAGTTACTGTAAGTACGGGTCGAATCCACAGAAAACGGTGGGAAAGTAACTTCTTCTGTAAAGAAAACAATTAAAGCTTGGGTTTAATATCGAAACAGAAAAAACAAGTAAACGCGTGACTGAAGCTGCACGTGACTAGATTGGCGCACTGACAAGAAGAGTTGTTTAACAATGTATGAGATGCTATCAGCTCAGACTTATCCTTATGAACATATGCTTATCATTAGTAGCTACTTATCTATGATAAATATTTTAACTGAACTAAGGTCCGGTCAGGGCTTAATAATCCACACATATATTCCAGTCAGGATTTATATGATATTAATACTCAATCTAGTCTAAATAATCACGGACCTGATTAAGGTGGTAATTATCTATCCTAGCCGTTACGTCTAATCATTCACCATCAAGTCCATATAATTTGTTTAACAATAGATAGTAAATTCTACAACTAAGTCTGCGGTTCAAGGCTTCGCTTAATTATCTAATCTAGCTATCATGCAATTAGCTTGGAATATTAATACTAAACAAGTCATGCATTAAGAATAAAACCTCAAAACATAACATTCATAAGTTAAGGTCTATAAACTGATAGAGCAAGTTAGCAAGACATGCTTTTATTCAACATCTCAAGGTTTGTTTAATAAACAACAATTCTGAACAGTAAAAACAAAAGAAGCTTAGCGAAGGTCTTCGCCTTGCGCATCGGTCCTTTGTTACGTGTCGGTTGTCAA
This sequence comes from Sedum album, assembly GCA_006409495.1. Lineage (NCBI taxonomy): Eukaryota > Viridiplantae > Streptophyta > Magnoliopsida > Saxifragales > Crassulaceae > Sedum > Sedum album. The sequence continues at coordinate 11,429 of QZGG01002318.1, forward strand.
TTCGCTCTTCATAGCTTGCGCGTCTCCTCAGAATTACGGCTTATAATTTCTAATAATGCATAGTTGCTGCACAGCTAATGCTTTATATTTATATGGAGCTTCTAGGGTTTCTATCGTTGCTGACATCATCTTCCTGCGTTGCTGATGTCATCATTTACGACGTGCGACCCTTGTGTATGTGCGCGACCTTGGTTGCGCGCACCTGGTCAAAACGCCACGTTCTGCTCAGTCTTTCACAAATCTTTACCCTTTGTTCTTTGCTGAGAAATAAGCTCCTAAACATCTATCTTTAACGCACATTCATCCTTAGCTCATAATTTCTTTTGAAATATAAAACTACAACAAAAGCGTAATCTTATACAAGGAAATATACACACAAGTATAGTGTAAAGGACATAAAACAATTGGCTCCTCATTGTGTGCATCTGTCCAAATTTACGTGAGAATGTAATGGGAAAAAATCAGGTAAAATTCAAATGAATGCAAAATATCAAACTAAAATTACCTCCAATGTTAGGGTTGGGGATGAAGTCAACATCAACTCCTAGTGCATGAAGAAAACCTAATTCGCGCAGCTCGTCCACCAGGATATGAACGGTCTTTGCATTTTTTGCCTCTAGTATGGGAGTCATGTGCGACAAGAAATGGAATGTGTGCATCTCAGGCTGCCATCTCTCAGCCAAAGCAGAAATCAAAGACCAGTCTAACTCCATGTATTGAATCTGTGACCATGGAAAAAATCCAGCTCTGTCAACAAGTGGATTCAATTGCCAATCCAAATCCCACATCCTCCTATACTTCAACTCCAAGTTCCCGTGCGTCTGCGAAATCATAAAATATGTTAAGCATATTAATTAATGTTTACATGTAAATTAAATGAATGAAAACTTAACTCTAAATTAACTAATTGTAATTTACCAAATCATTCCATACTTTCTCACTACAGTGAACTGGCTGCTAACTGAGTAAGCTCTCGTCGATCGGTGCGGGTTCAACGATATCATAGGGATCCATCATGTACGCCCTCTGATGGAGCTCGACGCTCGGTACTCTCTACATGAATGATGACTTCGAGAAGTCATATTTGATATTCAAGTCGTTTACAAACGTCAATATAGAAAAAATAAAGCAATCAATTAAACAATAGCAGGAACAGGAACAGTTAACATAAATCAACACAAAATTCAACACAATTAACATAAAAATCAAAAAATTCAAGCGCAAATTCGTTGAAATACATCAAAATTCAACACAATTAACATCATAAAGCGTACAATTACATAATCAGATGAATTAATTACCGAAATATCGCCGAATTGTGTCTGTTTACCGGAGCCGCCGCGGATGTTGCACGGAGAGAAGGAGGAAGAAGACACCCTAAAATCTGCGTCATTTGATACCGCAGTTCGAAAAAGCGGGATCCTTATTTTCAGATGATCCTGCTGATAGAGCACTTTTGTATGCTGTTTAGGTCCTTTACACTGCTTGTATTTCTAACATATTCAGTATGCGAATCAATCACACACCAGAAGAAGCGAACATGACTAACCATACAATTGCGAGTCAAGAAGAATTTGGTGATCGGTGCTTACAGAGGACTATCTCCCAATCATCCGAATTGGAATGCATTCCACAAGAGAGGTAAAACAAAGTTTGAATTAATTACTTAAATCAGTTTAGTATTGTAATCGTGCGCCAGTACTACTTGCGCAATTATTTTCTTCCTTTTAATTGCTCATACTTACAAAACCCAGTTTTAGTTGTAGATTGAAGACGACTTCTCACCGTTCCCTGTGGATTCGACCCCTGACTTGCCTAGACTATACTAAGGAGGAGAGGGATAAATTTGCAGCACTCAACGACGTGCTCGTCAACCACCTGTATAACGTTTGGCGTTACCAAACAACCACCTTTATATTGTATAACGTTTGACTATGCAAAGAGGACTAGTAACCATAGATGTTTTAATCACATCCTACAGTTAAGGAACTAATTAATTTCACTTAATTTAAGTTCATTCATTGACTGATTTACCTCTTCGTTTTGTTTATATTTTATGTTTAATTAGTTTCTTACATTATTATTCCCAGGCCAATTCAGTGGCCTATTTTTTTTTAAAATTCAAGGTTAATTGTAGAAAATCACCATTGTAACAACTAATTACGAAATGCATCTGTTATAATAGTTCTGTTATCAAAAACCACCATTGTTACTATTCTGTTAAAATTACCGTTAAACGCGCGTTTGTGTGGTAATTAAATATTGTTTTATTGATTAAGTTAATTGTAAAAAACAAGTTTTTCACTACCTTATCCTTACGAACTATGATTTATTTTGGCAGTACTTTTTAACACTAATTGTTGTACTGTATTGGCTTCTTTATGGTTCAAATTTATGCTAAAGATACAAACTTCAACCACATCCGTGGCTGCAAACATACTTTTGTCAGGTTTCATGTCAAGTGTGAATCATTATTAGTAAACCCAATCATTTATAGAAAGAGGTATTTTGGCATTGCTCATCAAACATAACGACAATCATAAAATCAACAACATGATCTATTGTTACTTATAGGATTAATTACAGATGATCATTTGTACAATAGGCTATACTTCACGACACCACCTTAATATTGTAATATTGCATTCAACCACCTATATAATTATCGTCGTTACCAAATAACCACTTATTCTAACGGAGAGGTGGTTAAATGGTAAAGGAAGCGATTATAGGGTGGTGAAGTGAAAATTCATTTATTATATTGGTGGTGTATTGTAATAAAAATATTATTATTACATTAAAAAGTTAATATATTTAACGGAGTATTTGACGGAACAGTGGGGTGGTTGTTTGGTAACGGCAAACATTATACACGTGGTTCAATGCAATATTACAATATAAATGAAGTGGCGTGAATATGCCCTACTATACATGTAGTCATCTGTAATTAACCCTTATATATTCGGATGATGTTTTTTGATAACAAACTATTATAATGTAGTCATTTTGTAATTAATTATTAAAATGGTGGTTTTTTGCAAAGTTTGATATTATAATAGTGGTTTTCTGTAGCTGTCAGTATAAAAATTATTTACACACGCGTCGTATGCGCGTGGTTTGTAATTTCTAACGGAGTTACGACAGTGGTGATTTTTCGTTAACAGAGCAATTATAATAACATCATTACGTAATTAGTTGTTACAATGTGATTTTCTGCAAAACAGTGTATTATAATAATGATTTTCTGCAATTGTCCCTATAATTTATATCAATTAGTTGCTTTTCATTTTATCCTTACTCAACCAACAATTATGGTACAGAAAACCAACAATTTTATTTAAACGGCTGCCATAGTTTCGACCAAACCACACCCTAACTTTCGATTTGATATAAGTAAATATGAGATCACAAATTCGGAGATGGCTGCAAAATATACATGTTCCAATACATGTAAATCTCAGTCCACACCTGAGAAACACAATATGTGGGATGTTTCGTAGAACAATGGCGGGATATAGTAAAGAGGTGTCTGAAGGTACAAGCAAAGGGGATAAAATACATTATCAGAGTATTAATTTGATAATTTTAGGTGAGGTCATCTTCTTCCATTTCCTTGGCTTTCAGTTTTTTTTATCCTCAAAAGAAGTGTCGTCTTCCACGCATCCTGCATATCATATAATATTGTAATGCCAAAGAAAATTAAAAGAGAATAGAGCCTACTAGTAATATTCAAAGATGAAATGATGATCAACCATTAAGCATGCGACTATCCACTTTAGTCCTGAAGGGAGTATAAACAACAAAATGTAGGTTCCTAAAGGAGCATGGCCAAATAAATGCCAGTTTTTTCCAACTTTATCATCTCTTATATGCTAGTACCAAATCAAGTTTTATTATCTTTATAACACCCTCATTTTAACTTTGGGGCACCAATCAATACATTTTGCCCTTAGGGAATAGTGAATACCAGCTGAGTCATGCTATCAAATTCCTTGACGCAGTCAGTGAACTTCGCAACGTCCTCCTCATCAAGGGCTGAAGTAATATCCTAAGCCAAAAGAATAGATTCTATTAATTATCTGAACAATTCTTTGCCAGACAATTTGATTACCAACAAGATATGTAGGGGAACGATGTAATCCCAATGGGTATGCTGCTATGATTGAACTGATGGTGAAAATATTCTTTCTATAAGTATCCAAATATCACATTTTGTATGTTAAACTAACATACTACAACCGAAAGACAAAACAAAACTAACCGCCAGTAACTTGTATTCACGGGTTCCTGAAAATGTTGGATCCAGATCCTACAACAAAAGACCATTAAGATAAGTAAAAAGCTCAGTAACTATTTTTGAATTGTACGGGACAATGCACATCTAAAAACTCACTTGGTATCTCTCTAAAGCATTAGTTATGGCAACAATATCGCCTTTGCATAGTTGGCAAAGGCCAGCATTAAGTAGATGTCCTTTAACTCCGTACTTGAGTAAGTTATTGTTAAGAGATTGTCGTGCAATATCCTCATATATTTCAACAGCCTTCTGATATCTGTATAAAGGGATATATTAAAAACAGAAAAGTTATGTGTTCTAAACAGATACCGATTAATTAGTTTTATGATGCTGATCGCAGGGCCAATTCTGCAGACACCAATCAGATGCATGAATCAACTAAAAAATTGGGCATGGGACATTTATATCATCGTTACTGTGCGTAACTACGATAATTATGCAGTACATGAGTGACATTGTTAGCATTAGAGTGCAGGCTTACTGTTCCACTTGAGCAGCATATTGGGCAACTTTCTGTCGGCATTGATTTGCAGTAGTTGTGACCTCCTCACCCTGGAAAAGATCAGCTGCTTTTTCATAATATTCCATAGCCTGCTCAAAGTTTTGATCTTGCTCATACAGCTCAGCAATTTCCTGCATTAGGCGGTATTGAGTTATGGATCGCGTGAATCTTCAATAATGACCTGCAGTGGGACAATCAAATACATTCACTTATTGAGAGTATTATTTGCATACCTTCTCATATCTGGCAGCCATGCTGATCCTTCCATTATCAAGAAATGAATTCACTGCTTGTTCCAGGCATGACACAGCCTCTGCAAAGTATCCAAACATTTGTGAATAGTGATAAAAATGACTAAAATAAGCAAGATATATTTACACGATATTAAAAGAAGTAAAGCAATATTTATTACCTTTTATATTTGTCTTTTTGTAGCAATGGCCAGCATCTGCGAAAGCAGTAGCAGCTTCATGCTTGCTGTCCAACTACATTTTAGAAGCAAATATGTGATAACCATAAGTGACTGCTAACCGTAACCAAATGCACGTTTGTGCTGAAAGGAAACCAAAAGGCATACCTTGAGATGGCAGCTGGCCAATTTCAAGTATGTGGCCCCAGCTTTGTCCCCTAAAAGGACATGTAAATTAGCAAGCCGCTCCACTATATTTAAAAACCCACCCTTCCCATATGCTCTCATAACAGAAAGAAGAAAAAAGAACCCCTAGCAACATACTAACACATGTTGAACACATTTTCAAAACATATATCCAAGTCATCCATCTCATTTTGTTCATTTAACATACGGGAGAATGTACCAAACATCATTCCAAGCAACAGAAATGTGAAACAGAATGGTACAGAATTAGCAACCAACTAACCGAAACATTAGCATTCTGAAATCAAACCACATAATCAAACAGAAAAGGCATTCTAAATATAAAATCAGATTCTAAATTCTAAACAAACATATACTCACACAAATTTGACCTTAAGATATCTTATTATCAAAATTAAAACCCTAGCTTCAAACAAATAACCATCCAACACTAAATCAAGAATCAAGCGAATAAAATTAAGGGTTTTACATGATTTGGCGAGCTTGTAAGAATTGGCAGCCTTTTCGTAGAGCTCAGCGGCGTCTTCGTACTTAGAGCCGAATAAACCCCATCCGTTGAGCTTCTTCTCGGCCTTCTTTTCGAAATCGTCACCTCTCGATACGTGATCCGTCATTATTCGACTTTTCTTGCTCATTCACCGGAGACCGAGATTTATATATTTGTCAAATGATTAAATAGAAACATCGAAACGAAATGAATTCTACTACCCTGCCCTGCTGTTGTTGACCAGTTCCGTTTCACGTTGGGCTTTTATCTCTTTGAACCGACACCGAATCTGAAAAATGACATCTGTAATTATACATGATTAATTGCAGAAAATCACTATTATAATTCACTGTTTTGCAGAAAATCATTATTGTAACAACTAATTACGAAATGCATATATTATAATAGCCCTGTCAACAAAAAACCACTATTGTCACTGTTCCGTTAAATTTACCGTTAAAAGCGCGTTCATGTGATTATTAAATATTATTTTATCAATTATATTAATTGCAGAAAACCACCATTATAATTTCAACTTTGCAAAAAACTATCATTATAATCTCAATTTGCAAAAAAACACCTTTATAATAATAATTTGTGAAATGACTGTCGACTGCTCTGTTCGTGCTAGATCGGAGGGTCCAATGGTAATAACTCTTTGATAAATGTCTAATAGCTACATGATTTTTCAATTTAATCTTAATGAATGTCAATGAATAATTAATGAATAAATAATAAATAATGGAGCTTATTATCGTTGCATAATAGCTATCCGCTACTCATTTCAAAAGCAAGTTTTTCCCCATCTTATCTTTATGAACTATGATTTATTATGACGCTACATAAACTCTAAATGTTGTAGTGTACTGATATTTATAAGGTCCAAAGTTATCCTAAAGATACACACTTCAACCATATCCGTGGCCACAAATATGCTTATGTAAGGTTTCATGTTTAGTGTGAATCATATATTAGTAAACTTTAATTTTTTCGCAAGAGGTATTCAACATTGCTCATCAAACATAGCCATAATTGTAGCATCACCAACATTTTCTATTGTTACTAATATATTTAGATGATAGTTTTTTGATAACAAAACTATCATAATATAGTTATTTTGTAATTAATTGTTAAAATGGTGATTTTCTGCGAAATTGATATTATAATAGTGGTTTTCTGTAATTGTCAATATGAAATTATTTACCCACGCGTTGTATGGCGCGTGATTTACAATTTCTAACGGAGTTTAGACATTGGTGGTTTTTTGATAATGGAGCAATTATAATAGACTCATTTCGTAATTAGTTTTTATAGTGGTGGTTTTTTGCAAAACAGTGTATTATAATAGTGGTTTTCTGCAATTATCCCTATTATATAATGATTTTGTTAGAATTGAAATTTAGGAGATTTGAGCTGAGGGGTTGGGTTCATTTGGAAAAATTATCAAAAAAATTATCGTTTATTTAAGTTATTTTGATTTTGTCAAGTTTGAATTTTGAGTTTCAAAAATGTATCTTTTTAAGATATCGCTGTTTCAATCTGCGGAATCCATTTAAAAAAATTATGTGGCATTTTGATCCTATGTGGCGTGACACGTCTGCGTCAAAATGATGTGTTTTCAATTTAATAAGGATCCCGCTATTTGAATCCGCGGGATCAACTAAAAATATGAATCCCGTTGTTTCAAACTGCGGGATCAGATGTCGCAGATTTTAGGTTTCTTCTTTTTTCCTCCTCTCCGTAAAACATCTGTGGCGGTTCTGTTAACCAAGCACTATCCGGCGACATTTTGGTAATTAAATCATCTCAATATGTACACAATCCGGCGACATTTCAGTGATTAAATCATCTCAATGTGTAATTATACGCATTGTGATGTTAATTATGTTGAATTTTGATGTATTTCAATGAATTTGAGCTTGAATATTGACATGAAGAAATGTGATTTGTGGTTGTTCGTGTTCGTGCTATTTGTATAATTGATTTTTTATTTTTTTATATTGACGTTTACATACGACTTGAATATCAGATCTGAGTTCTCGAAGTCATCGTTCACGTAAAGAGGACCGATAGAGTTGGCAACACTGTTTACAGTCTCAAAGTAACTAATCTGTTGCTATACAACTAAGTGCGCAAATGCCCATTCGTATGCAAAATGTGTAAAGACATATTTTACAATTAGTATTTTAACTGTAGTATTGTGGAAGAAAATATAATAGTTGAGATTTATCAATTAACACTTCATATGATTCGTGTTTTGGTATAGTTTATTTTGTGTAATGATCCACTGCCTTATATTTTCCAAAAAAAAGGGGAGTAAATTATGGATAACTTTCATCCTTTTAAACATTCTTTTTTAGTTAAAAGATACCATTTGTATATTTCATCTTCTTCATTTTCTTAGTTCCTTGACCTATTTCTCCCGAATCCTTCATATGATTGCCTTACTAGTTTCGCTCTGCCATCAGTTCATCGGAGGAGCGGGCTCAGCTCCCGACCAGTAGGCGCTCGAATGGCTAGGCCACCGAGTCGCTTACACCTTAAGCGCTAAATTCCCCTGTGATGTGGGTCCAACCTATAGGAAAGTCATCAGGGCAAGGTCATCATCGCATTTTCTTGACCAGAGGGAAGTTAAAGCCTTTACTTTCAAGATTGGTTCCTATCCCGCTCCTCGAAGATTGACCTTGTCTCCAAGGTCAAAACATGAAATTATTTCCTTGCTAGTCTCAAGTGCATTGTATGTAAAGGTTCTTGGACGTCCTGTTCCGTCTTCGTTCCTTTGGGATTCCTTTAGTTTATTGGGTCTCATACCGCTTTCGCCTAGAGGTTCTTTTTGAGCTTCGAAAGAATGTGGTTCGTTTATGCTTCTCTGCAACGACTTCCCATACCATCCGCAACAAGCTTTTCTTTTTGCACATTATCCTACAACACTGCACTGTTTAAGATTCGACACTGGTATTGATCCTGACAAAGTTGTTTGGTTATATCCCTTCTCAGCCCCCAGAGGCTCTTTGGCTTAGAGGTCATCTTTCCAAGATAAGACATATGAACTACTCTTCTCAACCACCTCGAGTGATCTTCACTAGTTGGTCTTACCATTCTTAGTGTGTCATAAGTTCGTCGATCACAACCCTTCTCTTCTCTCGGTCGTACATCAGAAACTCGTCGTCGTGGCCTCAAAGTTCCTCAGGGAACGATCCTTCTCTCTTATTGGCTCTCTTGGCCTCAAAGTTCTTCCGCACTGGATCTTCTCCATCTTTCTTTTGGGTGTCCTTCAGTCTTTGTCGGCTGCATCTTCTTTCAAGGTAATCCTTCCCAACATGGTCACGGGTGGCCATATTGACTCTGATACCATATGTTGATTTCCACCGATATCTCTTGAATCCTTCATATGATTGTCGTACTAGTTTTGTCCTATCGTGGGCTCATCAAGGGAGCAAGCTTAGCTCCCTACAAGTAGGCGCTCGCATGGCGAGTCCACCAAGACGTTAAGCTTTTCTCTCAAGACTGGTTCCTATCACAGTCCTACCTTGGTTATAAGGACGTTAAGCTTCACGAAATTCATATCTCATGACACTTTTAATTAAAAGATTTGTTTCTCTAATTAACACCTTTAGAAAAGATTTGTTTGTAGAATAATTTATATTGTTTTAATATTAGGATTGTTATAAGAAGTCAATTTGGGAGGCTTAGATTAGTCTTCTTTATCATACTTAAGGTCCAACGGTGGAGCCCACATGAAGAAATTAGTGCGTAGATTATTGACAGTTACCTTGTGAAGTTTGCTATAAATAGAGGACTGGGTTAAAGGGAAAACTCACCCCTTAACCTTCTTAACCTTTTCTCCTCCTTCTCTCTTAATCTACGGTGATATTGTGTTCATTACAGTCCCGAATAGTTTTGATATCCAGAGTTTTATAACACGTTATCAGCACGATCATTCTGTCTCCAACTGAGTAAGTTATAGAAGAAGGTATACTTTTACTCTTTAGTTTAGATTATTATTTATGTGTATAACGTCATATTACTATACTTTGGATGGATGATACCTCCGTATAGTAAATGATGTGATTTACAATTTGCACTTCATTTTATTATTGTATAACGTCATATTGCTATACAACGGATGGTTGTACCTCCATATAGTATATGATGTGATTTACAACATGCATTTACTTTTCTAAATGTATAACCTCATTTTACTGTACAACGGACGGATCTAACCTCCGTATAGTAAATGAGGTGATTTACATCTGATGATATAATCATTCATTTGATATTTGCTTTAAACTGATTAAATATGTTTACTGCATTTAATTAAATTGTTTTAATTAATACATGCTTTAATTAACTAAAAATGTTTATTGCATTTATTTAATTAGATGTTAAATTGATGATATTGTTTAAACACCATTAGCATTTAATTAAACCAAATTAGTGGACTCCCAACGGTAACCTAACGGCTATATTCCCTCCAACGGCTATATTTTTTCCTATAAAATCGAACTCAAACAAATCATACTAAACACAAAATTCTCTCTACTATCATATAGTTTTCTCACTCAAAGATTTACAAATTTGCAAAGGATGTCTCGGTTCGTGTTAGTTATAGTTGCTATAATAATTAGTGCACTTAGCATCATGGTTTTCACCGGGGATCTTGCACCGGATGTATTTTCTACTTGTTGTAAACATCTCGGAATTATGTGTGCTTGTCTACTTTTTACTCTTTTCTATGATATGTATGTTCTGAACTGATCTAATAAAATACCTTGTGTTTTTCCATTAGTTATCATCATGAACAACCTTGTGAAGCTTGAATTTGCACCACTTGACATCAGTGGGAGCAACTACATACCATGGACTGTTGATGTGAAAAATCACCTTAAGGCTAAGAGCCTCATTGTAACACTGGATGCTGACAACACCGCACCAGAGAGTGATAAAGCAATGTCTCTGATCTTTATCAGAAGACACATTGATGAAAGCTTGAAAAATGAACACCTCACGGTGGATGATCCACGTGAGTTATGGGAAAGTCTGAAAGATCGATACGATCATCAGAAGGATGTAATCCTCCCGAAATACCGTGATGCATGGAACACTTTGAGGTTCCAAGATTTCAAAACCGTTAGTGATTATAATTCCACGATGCACAGCATCGTCGCATACTAAGGTATTGCGGAATGGTGATAACGGAATCAGACATGATAGAAAAGACTCTATCAACCTTCCATGCATCGAATGTCACTCTACAACAACAGTATCGCATCAGAGGCCATGAAAAGCACTCACTGATAATTGCCCTTTTGCTTGCTGAAAAGCATAATGAACTGTTAATTAAAAATCATCAGTCCCGCCCAACGGGCTCAAAAGCTTTTTCAGAAGCAAATTTTGTAAAGTCCGACAAGCCCGAACACATGAATAATTATCATGTTCGAGGTAGAGGTCGTGGACGTGGACGAGGTCGTGGCCGCGGTTATGGTCATGGACGGGGTCGAGGTGGTTTTTCTTATAACCCCCCTCAAAGGACCATTGTCCCTAACCAAAAGAGAAACCGAAATGAGTGGAACCGAGGAAATTCCAACAAATTGGAAAAGGGTTCCAACTCCACTAATGACCATGAATCTGCTTGTAACAGATGCGGTCTTGTAGGCCACTGGTTCAGAAATTGTCGAACCCCAGATCATTTTGTAAAACTCTACCAAGAGTCCGTGGACAGAAAAAGAAAGGGAAAGAGGTTAATTTTGTTGACCATCCCATAAATGAGTTTACTCATTTTGGAGCATCTGATTTCCACGATGACTTTGGTGATATGGGAGTTACTCATACCGATGGGAAAGAAGTTAACTATGTGGATAGAGATCCCATATATGAGTACACTCACCTTGGGGAGTCTGAATTCAACTATGACCTCTCAAAGAATTCAGCTGAACATGGTAATGGTGATAACTAAGGGAATGTTATAATCCCTGAAGGGAATGATGTCAAATGGTCCGATGTTTGCTTGTTTTTCTGTGTGCTTCCCTTTCACATGCATGTTTGAAGTTTTCTTCTTAAAATAAACTAGAACTATGCTTTTACTAATGAGTTAACTTATATATTTCTTGTTTACTTTAAGTTTTTGAAAATGGATAACGCAAGCGGTGAGGCTTACAAAAGGACTAACATTGAAGATGTTTGTATCCTTGACTGTGGAACAACACATACAATCTTAAGAGATGAAAGGTTTTTCTTAAAGATAAAACCAACACAAACGATTGTGAATACAATATCAGGTCCGGTAGACCTGATAGAAGGGACTGGCAAGGCAAATTTTATATTGCCGAATGGCACAATGTTTATGATAAACAATGCCTTATTCTCGCCAAGATCCAAAAGAAACCTGTTGAGTTTCAATGATATATATTCTCATGGTTTTGATACACAGTCTATGACTGAAGGTAACATGAAATATATGCTACTCATAGCACACAAGTCTGGAAAGAGACATATACTTGAGAAGTTACCAATGCTCCCAAGTGGATTGCATTACACGCATATTTATGCGGTTGAATCAAATGCAGTAACTATTAAACCTTCGATGTTAACCATATGGCATGACCGGTTGGGTCATCCTGGTACATCTATGATGCGAAGGATTATCTTAAATACACATGGGCATTCATTGAAGGATCTGAGGATCCCTCAAGGTAGAACATTGCCATGTAAAGCTTGTTCTCTTGGAAAGCTAATAATAAGACCTTCACCGGGAAAGGTTGAAGCAGAATCACCTGCGTTTTTGGAACGCATTCAAGGTGATATATGTGGGCCTATTCACCCACCTTGTGGACCATTTCGATACTTTATGGTATTGATAGATGCATCTAGCAAATGGTCACATGTGTGTCTGCTATCAACCCGTAATATGGCATTTGCTAAATTACTTGCTCAAATGATTAAACTTCGAGCTCAGTTTCCTGATCATATCATTAAGAAAATCAGGCTTGATAATGCCGGTGAATTTACATCCCAGACATTCAATGATTATTGTATGTCGGTGGGGATAGTGGTTGAACATCCTGTTGCACATGTTCACACACAAAACGGTCTTGCTGAATCATTAATTAAACGCCTTCAGCTTATTGCTAGGCCATTAATAATGAGAACAACGCTTCCCACATTAGTGTGGGGTCATGCAATATTGCATGCTGCTGACTTGATTCGTATAAGACCGAGTGCATATCATGAGTACTCTCCACAACAACTTGCGTTTGGTCAAGTACCAAATATATCTCATTTGAGGATTTTTGGTTGTGCGATTTATGTACCTATTGCACCACCCCAAAGAACAAAGATGGGTCCACAAAGAAGTCTTGGGATTTATATCGGCTTTGAGAGTCATTCCATTGTTAAATATCTAGAACCTCAAACTGGCAATGTGTGCACAGCACGTTTTGCTGATTGTCATTTTAATGAGGAAGTTTTCCCACCATTAGGGGGAGAAAGAAAACAAATGGAAAGAGAAATCACCTGGTCTGTGCCAACGTTAGTGCATCTTGACCCTTACACACAAGAGTGTGAAAGGCAGGTTGAAAAGATATTGCATTTGCAAGAGATAGCAAATAAGCTTCCTGATGCATTTAGTGACACAAAGAGAGTGACAAAATCTCATATACCAGCTGAGAATGCTCCAGTTCAAATTGAAATTCCAAAAGGAAAATTTGAAACTAAAGTCACTCATGAAACCACAACACGCTTAAAGCGTGGTAGGCCACCTGGTTCCAAGAATAAAAATCCTCGAAAAATGAAAGGGGCTGATAAGTCTGACGTGCCCATAGTAGAGGAACAAATTCCTGTAGAAATACAGAATGATGAGAATCAAGAGATCTCAATAAATTATGCCTATACGGGTATAAGATGGAATCGAAATGAGAATATCAATGATGCATTCTCATATAGTTTGGCATGTGATATCATGAATGAAAATGATGGAGATCCCGAGCCACTGTCGATTAGATGAATGTAAAAATCGACATGATTGGAACAAGTGGAAACAAGCAGTTGAAACTGAACTAGACTCGCTTAATAAGCGTAAGGTCTTTGGGGCTATAGTACTCACACCTAAGGATGTGAGGCCTGTCGGATATAAATGGGTCTTTGTGCGAAAGAGAAATGAGAAAAATGAGATTGTAAGATACAAGGCTAGACTTGTTGCACAAGGTTTTTCTCAGAGACCCGGTATCGATTTTGAAGAAACGTATTCTCCTGTGATGGATGGAATTACGTTCAGATACCTGATTAGTCTGACAGTTCATGAGAAACTTAATATGCATCTTATGGATGTTGTTACAGCTTACCTATATGGATCACTTGACACTGAAATTTTTATGAAAATTCCTGAGGGTTTTAAGATGCCTGAATCATCAAGTTCAAAACCCAGAGAAAGATATTCAGTCAAGTTAGAAAGATCCTTATACGGATTAAAACAATCCGGACGCATGTGGTACAATCGATTAAGCGATTATTTGTCAAAGAAAGGATATATTAACAATCCCCTTTGTCCATGCGTTTTCATTAAGAAAACAACATCTGGATGTGTAATTATCGCTGTCTATGTCGATGATTTGAATATCATCGGGACAAGTGAGGAGATTCAAGAAGTAATCTCTTATCTGAAAAGGGAATTCGAAATGAAAGACCTTGGGAAAACAAAATATTGTCTCGGATTACAGATTGAGCACATGTCAAGTGGGATACTTGTATCAAAATTATACGAGAAAGATTATTAAGAGGTTCAATATGGATAAGTCAAATCCATTAAGTACCCCAATGGTTGTAAGATCCCTCGATATCAACAAGGATCCATTTCGCCCTTGTGAAGAATCTGAACAGATTCTGGGTCCAGAGGTACCTTATTTCAGTGCGATCGGAGCTCTTATGTATCTCACTAATTGTACTCGTCCTGACATTTCGTTTGCAGTTAATTTGTTAGCTAGATTCAGCTCTGCTCCTACGAAACGACACTGGAACGGAATCAAACATGTGTTTCGCTACCTTCAAGGAACAATTGATTTAGGATTATTTTATCCTAACAATTCGAAACCAGTTTTGGTTGGTTATGCTGATGCAGGTTATTTGTCAGACCCGCACAAAGGAAGGTCACAAACCGGATACGTATTTACATGTGGAGGAACTGCAATCTCTTGGCGTTCACAGAAACAGACACTCGTTGCCACATCGTCAAACCATGCTGAGATCATCGCATTGCACGAGGCAAGTCGTGAGTGTGTATGGTTGAAGTCAATGACACAGCATATTAGGATCACAAGTGGTCTACTACCAGTGGATGAACCATCACTCTTTATGAAGACAATGCTGCATGCATTACTCAAATGAAAGAGGGATTTATCAAAAGCGATAGAACAAAACATATTCATCCTAAGTTCTTTTCGTTCACTCAAGAGTTGGAAAAGGATAAGACGATCAACATACAATATGTTCATTCCGACGAGAATTCAGCAGATCTTTTTACAAAAGCTCTTCCCACGTCAACTTTCAAAAAGCATGTCCAAGAGATCGGCATGCGACGGTTACAGAATTTGTGACAAACTCATCTATATCAAGATAAGGGGGAGCTTCGCGTGGTTGCACTCTTTTTCCCTTAATGGTTTTTATCCCACAGGATTTTTCCAAGTAAGGTTTTTAACGAGGCTACATTAACACGTACTAAGCATCCCAAAAGGGGAGTGTTATGAGAAGTCAATTTGGGAGGCTTAGATTAGTCTTCTTTATCATACTTAATAGAGGAGTGGGTTAAAGGAAAAACTTACCCCTTAACCTTCTTAACCTTTTCTCCTCCTTCAATCTTAATCTACGGTGATATTGTTTTCATTATATTCCCGAACAGTTTTGATATCCAGAGTTTCATAACAAAAAGAAAATAAAAATAATCCCAACCTAATTAATTGAATTAATTGAGTTTAATTAATGCCTAATCAATCCATCTAACGGAGATTTAACACTAATTGAACGGAAAACGTTAGAATGTGTGATTCAGCAAAAAACAAAACAACAACGGGTGGTTTTCGGCAAAAAAATGTATAAGGGGTGGTTTTCGGTAATTACGCCCTATAAGAGGTGGTTTTCGGCAATTGTCCCTTAAAAATATAATGGATATACATAACTCCACCTCGAAAGAGCCGAATATGAGGGGATCAAATTACAAAGTCACATGTGCATGTGATTCAACTTCAGTGAATAAAAACAAAAATACTCTTTATATACATATTGTTATAAAATCAATAATATGGATGACTTGAATGAGATATAAAATGCATGATTATTATGTCATTTGTTATGATCATAATTATCTATTACTCTCTCATTATAACTCTCATCTTTATTCTTATTTATTTGGAGGAATAATATGTCTTTTCATTTGCATCATGTAGTAGTATAAATAGACTTGTATGAGAGACATGTTGATGTATCAAAACAAAAAGATGAAATGAAATACAATCTCTCTTCTTGCTTCATTCTCCAAACCATTTGTCTTGTTCTTGTCTTCCATATTTCACTTAATTTTACAACACGTTATCAGCACGAAAAGCTCAAAGAAAGAAAGGTAATACTCAAGGTTATATAATTCATTTATTCTTCAAACAATGCGATGATGGCAACTTTGAGTTCACTCTTGAATAAATCTCAAAACCGCCTAGCATATTATCTTCAAAATATTTTATATTAACTTTTCTTACGTTCACTATATGTAGTTGATTATGTCAAATCTTACAAAACTCGAGTTCAATGCTCTTGACATTTCCGGCAACAATTATTTATCGTGGATCCTTGATGCGGAAATCCACTTGAGTGCCATGGAACTTGGTGATACCATCAAAGAAGGTAATAAGGCATCTGAACAGAAAAAGGCAAAAGCCATGATTTTTCTTCGTCATCATATCCATGAGGGATTGAAAATTGAATATTTAACTGTCAAAGACCCTTTACGTCTTTGGAATGATTTGAAAGAAAGGTTTGATCATCAAAAAACGGTAATACTACCTAAAGCCCGTTTTGAATGGTTACATTTGCGCTTTCAAGATTATAAAAGCGTAAATGAATATAATTCGGCTATGTTCAGAATCACTTCTCAATTGAAGTTGTGTGGTGAAACTATAACTGATAATGATATGTTGGAAAAAACATATTCCACATTTCATGCTTCAAATTTACTTTTACAACAACAATATCGTGAAAAAGGATTCACCAAATATTCTGAACTTATTTCTTGTTTGTTGGTTGCTGAACAAAATAATGAGTTGTTGATGAAAAACCACAATTCTCGCCCAACCGGTGCGATGCCCATTGATGAGGCAAATGCTATAATGATTACCAATGAAGATGGGCGTGGTAATCGAAGTAACCACAAACGTGGGCGGGGCCGTGGCCGTGGCCGTGGGCAAGTCAGTAGGAACTCCCATGATGATATCAAGAAAAGATCAAATCCCTACAACAGATTGTCAAATGATGATGAAAAATACAAGGGAAGCTCTTCCAACAATCATTGCTACCGTTGTGGTTTGAAAGGTCATTGGGGTAAAAATTGTCGCACTCCAAAATTTTTTGTTGATCTTTACCAAGCTTCTTTGAAAGGAAAAAGTGTTGAAACAAACTTCACCAAATCAGATGATGGCCCCTTAGACCTTACACATTTAGAAGTTGGAGATTTCCTTAATGATGCCAATGGTGATTTTGGAGATTTTGACACGGTGATGGATGATGTAAAGGCAGAAAAATAATGCCTTATTTATGAATAATTTATGTAATAATTCATCATCATGAAATAAAGCATTTGCATTTCTTTCTACTAATTTATTTATTTATTTTCAAGAGGTATGGACGCAACGGTATCTTCTATAAAAGATGACCATCATATTTGTTTGGCGGATAGTGCAACAACGCATACAATTCTAAGAGATGAAAAATATTTTTCTAACCTCATATTAGCCAAAGCTAATGTTAGCACCATATGCGGTGTAACCGATATTATTGATGGTTATGGAAAAGCACATCTAACACTACCTAATGGTACACAATTAATTATAGATGATGCAAAGTTGTCAAAGCAATCAAAAAGAAATTTGTTAAGTTTCAAAGACATACGCCGGAATGGCTATCATATTGAAACAACTAATGAGAATGGCATGGAATATTTATATATCACGTCAATGATCTCCGGAAAGAAAAAAATAATGGAAAAACTTAAATCATATAAGTTGGGACTTTATTATTCAATTATTAGTCCACTTGAAACATATATGGTTGTAAAAGAATCAACAGACCTAAATAAATTTCTTATATGGCATGATCGATTAGGTCATCCTGGATCAAACATGATGAGAAAAATTATTGAAAATTCTCATGGACATTCATTGAAAACTGAAAATATTTTTTATCTAAAGATCTGGTGTGTGCTGCATGTTTCAAAGGAAAACTTATCACAAGACCATCACCAGTTAGAGTCGCGACTGAATGTCCAACATTTTTAGAAAGAATTCAAGGAGATATTTGTGGACCAATAATTCCGTCAACAGGACCATTTCGATATTTCATGGTATTAATTGACGCATCGACACGTTGGTCGCACGTATGTTTATTATCAAGTCGAAACATGGCATTTGCAAGACTACTTGCTCAAATAATACAATTACGAGCACAGTTTCCAGATTATTCTATTAAAAGAATTCGAATTGATAATGCGGGTGAATTTACTTCAAAATCTTTTGATGATTATTGTATGTCAATTGGCATAGTTGTTGAACACCCTGTGGCTCATGTACATACTCAAAATGGGTTAGCAGAGTCATTTATTAAACGACTGAAATTAATTGCTAGACCTTTATTGATGAAGACCAAATTGCCAAATTCGGCTTGGGGACATGCAATTTTACATGCTGCATCCCTTATACGTTTAAGACCAAGTGCATATCATCAGTATTCTCCTTTACAACTTGTTAATGGACAAGCCAAATATCTCTCATTTAAAAGTTTTTGGATGTGCCGTATATGTGCCAATATCTCCTCCACATAGAAGTAAAATGGGACCTCAAAGAAGGTTGGGAATATATGTGGGATTTGATTCCCCCTCAATTATTAAATATTTAGAACCTTTGACGGGAGACTTATTTAAAGCACGATTTGCAGATTGTCGATTTGATGAGACAATATATCCCGCATTAGGGGGAGATAAAATAAAACATGAGAAGGAAAAACAAGAAATTACATGGAACGCGGTAACATTATCTCATCTTGATCCAATTACAAATCAACGTGAACTAGAGGTTCAAAAGATTATCCACTTGCAAAATGTTGCAAATCAATTACCTGATGCATTTACAAATATAAAGACAGTGACGAGGTCACATATACCAGCTATAAATGTTCCAAGTAAAATTGATATTACAAATGGTAATGCTGGGAATATATTAGCCAATGAGTCTAAATCACGCAAGAAGCGTGGTAGACCACCTGGGTCCAAAGATAAAAATCCAAGAAAAAGAAAAAGTAATAATGAGTTCGATGGTGCATCAGTGTCTGTTCCAAATGAAATAGATGTGGAAAATAAGAATTCATCTATAAATGATGATGAAACAATTGAAAAAGATGACAACAAAGAAGCATCTGAAAATGATGACTATGAAGTATCTATAAATTATGTAATTACCGGAAATAGATGGAACAGAAAATCAGTTGTGGTGGATAATATTTTTGCATATGCAATGGCTCTTGATGTTATAAATGAAAATGATGATTATGAGCCAAGGTCGGTCAAAGAATGTCAACAAAGAAACGACTGGCCTAAATGGGAAAGTGCCATACATGCAGAATTAAAATCCCTTGAAAAACGACAAGTCTTCGGGCCTATTGCTTTAACGCCCAAAAATATAAAACCTGTCGGTTATAAATGGGTGTTTGTACGCAAACGTAATGAGAGAAATGAAATTGTACGATATAAAGCACGACTAGTAGCCCAAGGCTTTTCACAAAGACCAGGCATTGATTATGAGGAAACATATTCTCCAGTGATGGATGGTACAACATTTAGATTTTTGATCAGTTTGGCAATTTTAGAAAGACTCCAAATGAATCTAATGGATGTCGTGACAGCATATTTGTATGGGTCACTTGATAATGACATATACATGAAAATTCCGGAAGGATTAAAATTGCCCGAAGCGCATAGTTCCAAACCAAGAGAAATGTACTCAATTAAGCTTCAAAGATCATTATATGGATTAAAACAGTCTGGTCGAATGTGGTATAATCGTCTCAGTGAATATCTATTGAAAGAGGGATTTATCAATAACGCAATATGTCCTTGTGTATTTATCAAACGAACAAAAACAGGATTCTCAATTATTGCAGTTTATGTTGACGATTTAAATATCATCGGAACTCTTGATGAAGTTCACAATACAATTGCGTATTTGAAAAGAGAATTTGAAATGAAAGATTTAGGTATGACAAAATTTTGTCTTGGCCTCCAAATCGAACATCTATCCGATGGAATATTTGTTCACCAATCATTATATATTGAAAAAATATTGAAAAGATTTAATATGGATAAATCTCATCCGGTGAGTACTCCCATGGTTGTGCGTTCACTAGATGTGACAAAAGATCCATTTCGTCCTCGGGAAGAAAATGAAGAAATACTTGGTCCTGAAGTTCCATATTTAAGTGCAATTGGAGCACTAATGTATCTTGCTAATTGTACAAGACCAGACATCGCATTCTCGGTTAATTTATTAGCAAGATTTAGTTCATCTCCAACAAAAAGACATTGGACCGGTATTAAACAGATTTTAAGATATCTTCGAGGAACATATGACATGGGATTATTATATTCAAAAGATTCAAAATCAGAATTACTTGGGTATGCCGATGCCGGATATTTATCTGATCCCCACAAAGCACGGTCACAAACAGGATACATATTTACTTATGGTGGTACCGCAATATCCTGGCGCTCTACTAAACAAACTTTAACGGCAACTTCTTCAAATCATTCTGAAATATTAGCACTTCATGAAGCTAGTCGTGAATGTGTATGGTTAAGATCTTTAATCCATCATATAAGAGAATCATGTGATCTTACTGTTGATAGAGAAAGTCCAACTATTATATATGAAGATAATGCTGCATGCATTGCTCAAATTAAGAGTGGGTATATAAAAGGGGACAGAACGAAACACATTTCTCCCAAATTTTTCTTTACTCATGAACTTCAAAATAAGAAAGAAATTGAGATATGTCAGATTCGTTCATGTGACAATCTAGCTGATTTATTCACAAAAGCATTACCCACAACCTCTTTTCAAAAACTAGTGAATAATATTGGTCTGAGAAAGTTCAGAGAATGTCAAAATGAGGGGGAGATACATACACGTTATACTCTTTTCCTTGTATAGGGTTTTCCCAACGGGTTTTTTCCTAACAAGGTTTTTAATGAGGTAACACATGTGTACAAGTCATCCAAGGGGGAGTGTTATAAAATCAATAATATGGATGACTTGAATGAGATATAAAATGCATGATTATTATGTCATTTGTTATGATCATAATTATCTATTACTCTCCCATTATAACTCTCATCTTTATTCTTATTTATTTGGAGGAATAATATGTCTTTTCATTTGCATCATGTAGTAGTATAAATAGACTTGTATGAGAGACATGTTGATGTATCAAAACAAAAAGATGAAATGAAATACAATCTCTCTTCTTGCTTCATTCTCCTAACCATTTGTCTTGTTCTTTTCTTCCATATTTCACTTAATTTTACAACAATAACACATTTTTTATAATAGAAGTGTTTCGTAATTAGTTGTTAAGAATAATTATATTCTACGAAACGTAATATTCTAATAATGATTCTCAACAATTAGCCCTTGCCCTTAGTAGTAAAACATCACACAAACACATGGTTGTGACTCCGATGTATAACTTTGAACATAGCACTGAATCCAAATCCTTACTGTCTTCAGCCATTTGAAAACTTCAAATTACCTTAACTCAAAATTATGTGGGTAAATTTTAATAAATATTAAACTCAAAAAATAAATTACGAGCTCGTTTTGCTACCATATTTAGTTTGGGAATGAACTAGGGTAAAGATCAAGAGAGACATTTTATATTTTGTGAGACGAGACAAGTTAATTTTAAACTGTTGATTTCATTATTTGACGATTGAGTTTTAATAAAATTTGGCGGTTGGATTTGCAAAACACACAGCTGTTATATTTGACGGTTACTTTTAGTTTAAATCTCATCCGTTGGATTATTAGTAATCAACGGTTGAGATTGTGTCTCACGGTTTCACGAAAGATGTTCATTCTCTTTGATCTCTTTCCGGATATAATTATCAAGTAACATATGAATGGTTGAATAATTATCTTATCTCACATCGATTAGTTAAAAAATTATGTGATATAGTATGACTAAGAACTGTAAACTTGGACTTTGGTAGATTAGGAGGAAGTGATTCGTTATGAGTTTATAAATTTATCATCGAATCAGAGCGGACAAGATTTGAATAAAATATACGATCTTGGATTGATTTAATTCATTAATCATCGTTGCAAACATAGCGATGAAACAGAAATCTCTTCCGAGGATTCATTCACTTCACATATATATATGTTACTTGTCGAATCCTTGAGAAGGTAGATTCATTAATAATTTAGAGAGTGACTTAATGTCTATGTCAACAATTAATTAAAAGACTTGTAAAATAAAGTTATAATTAAAAGACTAAATAACTAATAAGAGGATTATATTAAAATTCATGTATTGCTAATCTATATTCTGAAGACATCGGTACTACATCTTGTATGATCTTACAGCCCATGTTTTCTGCAAAAAATCAACATAGTGATTTGAAAATATTGTATGATCTATAAACACTTCCGACATTTGATACACAAGAAATATATAAGCTGAGGGAATGTTATACAATAAGATCATACAAGACGTCGTACACGATTTCCTCAAAATAAATATTAGCATAATGTACGAAAAATTATTATAATTGTCTTTATCTGTTATCAAATCCTTTTCTTATAATTTTAGGTAATGATTTTTATTTTTTAACAAGTAAATTTTTTCAAAATTAAGATTAATGAGTTTGTTCAATTTTTACTGATATTCAAGAAGGACAGATGGATTTTTGTGAGACTAAAGGATTTCGTCTCAACCATTTAATTTCTAATCTAACGATTGATATTGATAACTGTCAATCTCAACCGCATCGCAATTTTTGCCAACTCACCACCAATTTTATATATTATTATCTAATAACCTTTAGATTAATCAAAATCAACGGCTGAGATGAAGTCTTTCTATCTTACAATAATTATATGTCCTCCTCAATCCTAACTCTAGTAATACATAACATATAAAATATAAAATAATTATGATAAAGAAATGAAAAGAAGAAAAAATTAGAAAAAAGAATTTGAACAATAAACTAGGAATATTTCGAAATATTGAGTGAAGTAAGTTAGTTTAGAAAATTAATGATTTTGGAGTTTAATGTTGAACTAATATGGACTGGACAAGGACAACAATTTCAAAGTTTCATATATATACATAGTCCTCGACAGACTTGCTTGTCCTGGCAAATGGAGTTGTAGGCATATAAATTTTATTAAAGTGTTGAAAAATAAATTTAATTAATTATTTGAATTAATATTAAATTTTAATTAATCTAATTATTTCGATCAGTCCAATAAAGTAAACGGGTCACGGGTCCATGAACCGCAAATACAGCCCACAAACCAATTCCAACTCAATATGGATTTCTTCATATGAATAAAAAGCTCACATTCATTTGAAGACATAAAATAAAATAAAAAGAGGCTCTCTAAAGAAACCCTAGTTCCACGCAAAAGGCGAGTGCAAAAACGTACAAGCTATAAAGTTATTCGGAGAATCTTCAACGCAGAAGCAAGATCAAGTGAACACGACCCTCGTCAATAGAACAAGCAAGAAACGTACGTGTGTCACTGAAGTCAACGTGACATACGCGCTAAACATCTATGTAGTAGAATCTGTGGAGAAATAGAGATTGTACACGAAACTTTCATAAATCAAATACAATAAATGTTTATACTTTATTTTGTAATAGGCAGATTATAGAAGTTACAGGGTAGCGGATCACATTTGATATTTGCGTATAATAGTTGTACTAAATCAACACGATGCATCCAAATTGGGATAATATAAAACAAACAGTTTAGACAAATGAGTTAATCTTTCTTTGACACCAAAACATTAGTGATAAAATATTGGCAACAACTAATTATTTATTTAGTAAAGGATGAGTAGATAGACGGAGACGGTCTTTGTTCCAGGCATATTGGATAACTTCGTGGAAACCACACCAAAACCATTGGCTGTCAGTTTCTAAGGCTTCTAGTCAATTTTCCTCAGTGGTTGGCGCCCATAGTCCAAACAATACCTGAAACCAGACAAGAGTACATGGTTTTCTGTTTCATTACTATGCTTAAACAAATCCTTTTCACATCATCAATCAGACATCATGTGAACATGTAGACGTCACACCATGACAACGAGTGTTGTGCTAACTTATTGTTTTTGTTTGGGTTGTTTCACTATAAACATTAACCTCATAATTTCAAAGTTTTTTGTTTTAAAAAACTGGTTCATTTTGTTGATATCTTGGTGCGACAGATTCTTTGAAATTGGATGATTATATTTTGATAATGACTAAGTAAGCAACAGTTGTTAGATTTCCACAAAACCGGAGCTGTGAATATATCAGTAGTAGTACTAGAGAGAGTAGGCCCTTCACGGAAGGCTATGTGGCGATTCGACCACATCTAACGTAGCAGCCACGCGCTCCCCTCGTGGACCACCACACCCTCCCATCCTGCTTTCCTTCCATTTTGGACTTACTCACCTTCTTATCCATCCGTGTCTTTACCTAATCTTGGACTCTTACGGCGGTCCAACCCAACCCAAATCAAACCATAACCTTAAACTGCAAAATATACAAAAAACGGTTCAATTGGAAATTTTGAGCTTAATTGAATATTTAATGGACAGAAATCCGACACATGCAATACACGCGACATATGGGGTGGTGTCGTGTGCAACATGACTACCGACAGCGGATGAAGCAGTCTGTAGAACAACAACAACTAGTAGTACTAGTGACACTATTTTATGTTGGTGCATCCCCCTGAATGTGGAAAAATATTTGATTTTCAATGTAGTAAAAGACAAGACAATCAGCTGCGGATTTTGGCTGCCTCGAATCCAGCGTCCCCACATCCTTGACCTCCAAAACTCACTTCAAAATACCACCTTCATCTTCCACTCTTCCTTCCCCTGTTTTCGCATACAAACAAATGACTCTCATTACTATATAAATACAAGACCAAAGGGTTCATTCCACGCCAACCTTAAAATCTTACCCTCTCT
Source organism: Sedum album (assembly GCA_006409495.1). Classification (NCBI taxonomy): domain Eukaryota; kingdom Viridiplantae; phylum Streptophyta; class Magnoliopsida; order Saxifragales; family Crassulaceae; genus Sedum; species Sedum album. Next base: position 36,819 of record QZGG01002318.1, read on the forward strand.
CCAAATTCTCTAGCAGGTAGCAATTTTCAAGATGCGTATTAGTTGCAATGGATGCAGAGTACTCCGTAAGGGCTGTAGTGAAGACTGCAGTATCAAGCCTTGTTTGCAGTGGATCACCAGCCCTGAAGCTCAGGCTAATGTCACTGTCTTTCTTGCCAAGTTCTACGGCCGTGCTGGCCTTCTCAATCTCATCAACGCCGGCCCATCTCACCTCCGCCCTGGTAATTAATTAAACAAAATTATTAATTAAATTTAATAAGTACTTAGCGTTGTGAAATTGTGCTGACGTGGATTTTTGTAAATTTTTATGCAGCGGTGTTCAGATCGTTGTTGTACGAAGCGTGCGGTCGGATCGTAAACCCGATTTATGGACCGGTGGTCTGTTGTGGTCCGGCAGCTGGCAGCTTTGTCAAGAAGCGGTCGAATGCGTCCTTAAGGGGATACCCATCACTCCTATAAACACTGAAATGGCCGAGACATCTAACGGACCGCCGATGAAGACATGCGACATCCGCCACGTCAGCAAAGATCAAGATCTCCACAATGTCAAGAACCGACACCGGTTCAAGCGATCCGGTTCGGGTTTAAACAGAAGTCGGTTAGGAAGATTGAAAGTAAAATTGAACCGGAAGATTTGTTTCAGACCGGTCTGATGAAGCGAGATCGGGCGGCTAGTCATGAGTCGACTGTGAGCCATCCTGCTGAGCCGAGCCGAGAGATGGAGAGTGCTGTGTCCGAGGCTGGGAGCCAAGCGAGCCTGATACGGAGACTGCGGAGTTCGACTTGGAGCTGAGTCTGGGATTTACGAAGAAGCGGGATAGTGTTAGAAATCAAGACACGTGTAAGGTGGAGCTGACACTAGATTGAGAAAATCTGTAAAGACAGTAATTTTGACGGTCCAGATCAGTTTTGTTACTTATTAGTTTTTAGTTATAACTTTTTGTAAACTACTTTGATCAGTGTTTTTTTGGTTTTTATAAATCAGAGTCGACGTTAGATATCTGTTTAATTTTGCTTTAAGAGCAATCTCCGCCATGATTTTTAACCATAAGTAGTTAAGAATTTACCATGAGGAATGCTAAAATGTACCATGCATTCCCACCATAATTTTTTGCATGGTTTTTTGATCATTGGATGATTTTTCATGAATTTTTTTTTCCCATGTTAGAATTTGAGTATCTACCATGATAACTGAACTAATCAGAACGTGCTATGTGTACTGTACTGTTTATATTAGATATTATAATGCTTATATCATAAAATAACAAAAATTTGATTTAAAAAATATATCATTAAACTTAATTCTTTTAGGTCTACAAATAGAGATCCATTTTGATATATTTTGAGATATTTTTGAATAATTTTATTTGTTAATTGATGGATTTGAAGAGAAAATGATGATTTTTTCTTGTGAAATATGACGGAGATGTTCATAATTTTTTTACCATGAATTATGAATTGATAAAAGATAAAATTGAAGAAGAGATATGGATGGTAGGTATTTTTTAGCAGGGTGAAAGATGCTCTAAGTATTAAATTCAATTTTTACGCAATAGAGCTCCATCAATTACGCACTTAATTTTTTGGATATAACTTGTATGCTGTATTTTATATTGTCTGCAATCTCGGAAGTAATATGAAGTCCATCCTTGCCTTGTATGAGAAAGTGTCTGGTCAGTTTTTATTAATTTAATAAGTCTGATCTTTATGTTTCAAGTCATATCAATCCACAAAGGAAGAATGAGTTGTTGTAATGTTTAGAATCAGGTTGGTGCAAAACCAATGTACTTATTTAGGTTGTCCTCATTAGCAGGAAGAAATGTCTCAGCTTTTTTTGAGCTTATTCTAAAAAAGATGCGTAACCATTGTGAGAGCAGGGAATCGAAGAAATTATCTTTTAGAGGCAGGGAGATTTCGATTAAATTGGTCCTTCAAAGTATTCCTCTATATTTATGAATTGTGTGTATTTGCCTCAGTCTTTCTTTGATGAGATTGAAAAATTAGTTATTAGATTTTGGTGGGTTAATGATAATGGTAAGTCTTTTCTTCATCGGGTTTAGAAGGATGTTGTGCAAAAAGAAAAAAACTGCTAGGGTTATCGACTTTCATGATTGTAGGGTTGTAAACCTTACATATTAATTAAACAACTTTGACGCTTAGTGATCAGCAGTTGTGTGTCAGCAAATTACTGAGACTAAATACTTTTGTGATGGCGATTTAACAAATATGGCTCTTGGCTATAGGCCTTCTTTGGAAAGCAAAAAAATTATGTGTCATAATCAAAGGGAGAATTTCGTGGAGTACTTGAGTGGATGTGCCTTGACTAATGTGAGTTTAAAACCTGTCTATAAATTTATGCATCACATGCTTTATGTCTGCTATTGTAACTGTTGTGGGTTAATCGTCAAATTATGGTATAATGAAACATTTTGGAAAGCTTTCTGCATATTAAATTATTTCAAAGTGTTATATTTTGTGGCGTCTTTGTCATGGCGGTATTCCTACGACATATGCTCTTGATAAAAGAAATTGTGATTGTGCTTCTAAATGTCTATTTTATGGATATATTATTGAAACTGATGTGCATCCGTTTAAGGAGTGTTGGTGGAGTAAAAGCATGTGGGTTATATGACATTAAGTAAAGATTTGGTAAAGGGAACTTAGCTGATTGGATGTTTCTTTGTTACAAAGGGCTTAAAAGTGATATTTTTCTTTATTTTGGTTGGATTGTGGTATATCTGGTTTAATAGGAACTCAATCTTGCATAACAATCCAATTGAAGACCCGAGACTGATAGCTTTAAGAGTGAAGTTAAAACATAAATACTTCTCTAATGAGTAAGATTCTAGGAGGACGGATAAATAAACGTGAAACATTCAGACATGATTTCAACCATTAAATACTAATAATCCAACAAATGAGATTTGATTCACACACAAAACTATCAATCTCAACCGCTAGGGTTTTTTGCAAATCCAACCGCCCATTATATAAAACCAACTTTATTCTCAAACCGCAAATTAATCTAATCCAACGGTTGATATTAAGTCCTTTCATCTCACCTAAAATCTTTGTTTCTCTTGAACTTTACCCCTTCTCTAATATAACTTATGTTTATAAGATTCAGATTTGTTGTGAAGAAGACCAGTGAAGTACTCACCGTAATGATGGATGAAGATCAATAGCGATGCATCCTGGATTGAGGATGAAGAAGTTGTTGGTATCAATACCGTGTGTAGGAATCATGAAGTCAGGCTCAAACCATAATTCAAAAATGTAACAAAATTATAGCTTTTTAGATGTTTGTTAGCAGTTTTTTGGGATTGACGGGACTTAAAATAGGTGTGGAACGGGGTTGGAGAATTATCGCTTTTATCAGATCAAACACTATCGCTTGATAGCAATAGCCGAAAGGAATACAAGGTGGCTAATCGAAGTACATCGTCCGAGACCGGATCACAAGTTAATACTCAGACGCACAAACCAGACAATCTGTTAAAGGTTGAATTTTCACAAAAGTTGTCTATTGACACATATCTATCATAGTCATCCAATAGGAGGCCAACGGCTCGGAGAGCATTGAAGAGGACGAAGTAGCGTTCAGATGAACAAAGGCTTCTTAGAGAAGTATAGAGTCGGAGCTTTACC
>QZGG01002319.1:0-40451 GCA_006409495.1 Sedum album
AATAATAAAATACAACAACTATTTCAAAAGCCTAAATCTAATGAACATTTCAACAACAAAAAGACCAAGGCTATGTACGCCAAACTTCACATTATCAATATAATATTATATCAACAATTTCCAAGCCCTTAATCCAGAACGGATACGTCCGATGATCTTGATAGCAATAAGTGAGTACATGAAGCTTTCTTCAATGGAATCAAGAACGGCGACGTGTCTTACTTCTATTGATTTCGCTTCAAGCACCTGCTTCTTTCTCACTCCGATTTTTTGATTTTCGATTTCCGATTTCCTTCATACTCTTGCTCGTCGCTTCAGTCGCTCGTGTTTACCCAAAATTTCTTCATTTTAGTAATTAAGTAATTATATACAATTTTTTTCTTTGAATGAATAAATAGTTTTAATGGCCAGAACAAAGCCCAATGATACGAATGTTACGATTTGGTGTTGGTTTTTATTTAAAAATAAAATGATGTCGATTTGAGTTATTAATGATTAAAATTAGGCTTTTTTTTAACGGTTTTAAATTTTTTGTATTTGAGTTTCTATAAAATTACATAGTTTTAATTGCAGCTAGTTAAAATTACATCATATTATTAAAAAAAATCTATTTTTATTCATTTTAGTTTAGCTTAGTCCTATATAGTATCTCTAAATAACATAAAGTAAGCATTAAGTTTGATTCTTAATATTAGTATTCATGGGAATTTGATATTTTAAATAGAGTAATGATCAGCGCACCAGCTATCATTGTGTATGAATGGTCGGATGGACGGCACTTGGCATCTAACACAATTCCTTTTAGTAATTATTTTTACCGTGCGTGCCCCAAACTATCCATAAAATATATTTTTCTTGTAACTATACACATAAAATAATTTCTCTATGAGTGCCACCATTCCGTCATACTTTTATTCTCATGAACCAAAACCAATACTAGAAAGTTATAATGTGATCGGAAATAAAACAACTGACATGCACTTTGTTAGAACAATCACTCTAGTTTGTTCAACTTATTCTAACGTCGGTTGTTTCAATATTGGTAAGTTATAATATTTTTATTTTATTCCAACTTGAAGGATCATATGATTATTTTATGACTAATTTTCCCGCAAACTTATTTTTTATTTACTTTGTGTTTAAGTGGTGATTTTATTTCAAATTCGGATGCACATATGAGCCATCCATTTTTCAAGATCGGATGGCTCATATGCTGTTTTATGTTATGACATAATAGATGGTTTCATCTGATCTGTTCTCATGAATTATAAATGTGTTTGACAAGTGTCTGACTAGAATAAGTATTAGTTTACTGCTTGAAATACCTCGTCAAGCAGATCTTGCGTAGTTTCTATTATGGGATGGATCAAGGAGCGTGAAATCATATAACCCAAGTATGTGAAGGTGCGATGATGGACTTGAAAGCATCTGATGGATATAGAATCAATGAGAAGAAAGAGCAGCAACTGTAATAGGTGAGACAAGGTACTACGCCATTTTTATGACTTTGCAAATTATCACCAAATTCAGTTTTTAGAAAATTATAAAATCTTTCACAGATTTTTTTATAAGGAAAGTAAGGAAAGCAACCGGCAACCTGCATCTTGATCTCGCAGTCGCAGGCAGAGGCGGATGCACATGTCATGGGGGTGGGGCCTGGGCCCTCAATGAATTTTTTTATAAACAAGGGTTAATTTTACAATTCTTAAAAGTCTCATTGTAATTAAACTAATCAATTAAACTCTAATTAAATTGTAATTAACTCAAAACTCAACCGATCTACGCCGGCTGCACCATTGTCGTCATTAGTCTAAACTTAGTTTGACATTGTACAGCAAAGTGAACGTTGAATCAACATGGCACGTAAGTTAAGTTCAATCAATTTCACACTTGAATTTTCTGTACATGTCTTTTAAATTGTGATAAGTTTATGTTAATTTTTAATTAATTGCATTACAGAACGCAAGTTGGACTATTTTTAAAAAAAATAATCTATCTTCGGATAGTGACATTAGCAAATCATGTACGAACGCACCAAATTTTACTCAACAAGGTACTTTTTCTACTCCCCAACTTGTTGATTTGAATGATCTTCCTTTTGATCCTGCGGAGAGAAAAAGAATTACCGAGTATCATCCCAATCAACAAGATGAAATTCGAAGAAAATATATGATGAGAGGACCTTGTCAACCTCGTGGACATAATTTTCCGAGAAAAATGATAGGAAAAAAGTACAGACAGTTTCAGCCCAAATGGTTTGATCAGTACCCAAATTGGTTGGAGTACAGTATAAAAGAGGATAAAGCGTTCTGCTTGTGTTGCTATTTATTTAGAGATAATATTGAAAATCAAGCTGGCAATGATGCTTTTGTGGTACAAGGTTTTTCTAGTTGGAATAAGACGGAAAGACTAATTTCACATGTTGGTGATATTAAAAGCTTTCACAATATAGCACTTAAAAGATGTGATGATCTGAATCGGGCTCAATCAATTGTTGTTGCTATTCATAGACAGAGTGAAATCACAAAGAAAGAACTTCGTATCCGTCTGAATGCTTCTATTGATGTGTCAAGATTTTTATTGAACCAAGGATTTTTATTGAACTCAAATTACCCCAGACTCTTTTTCACTACCTTTGCGTCTCCCAGGCGGACTGGTTATTTGCATGCTTTCAATCTTGTTCCAAAACTGATCTCAGGCTGCTGATTTGTCTTATCTGGGCGACATGGGAATACAGAAATTCAGTGAGGCACGGGGGTAGTGTTCCTAGCATTGATGAAACTTGCGACAGGGTGTCCTCCCTGCTCTTTCAATATGACTCCATGATGGACCACTGCTCTCTACAGCCTCAAAGTGATACTCCTTCGATTTATTGTGATGGCTCGTGGTCTCGGAATGGGTTGATGGGATATGCGGCTGTCTGGTGGCATGATGGGGCAGTCCAATCAGTGAACTTGGGTTGGGGTCGCTCAATATTGTGTTCAAGGGATGCGGAAGGCATTGCTCTTCTGTCTGGCCTGCAAATGGCAGCAAAGCTCAAGCTGCATAGTGTCACCTTTATTTCAGACTCAATAGAAATTGTGCGGGCTATTGGTGCTGGTTGGCTATGCCATAATGGGGGTGCGGGATGGTTCAATGAGTGCTTAGATAGTTTCAAGTCTCACCCAGGGTGGAAAATAGCTCATGTTTTACGAGAGGATAATTCTTTGGCAGATCGTATTGCTGGAATGGCCAAGTCCGCCAAGCTTTCCTGGAATTCGGTTGACTCAGTTCCCCGCTTCCTGTCCTCCCTTGTTGAGTGTTAACAGGCTTCCTGTCTTTGTTTGTTTTTCGGCTGGCTTGCTGTTTGTTCTTTCTCCTGTTGCCGCTGTTGGTTGTTTTTTTTCAATCAAAAAAAAAAGGATTACCTTTTCGTGGACACGATGAAGCAGAAGAGTCAACCAATCAAGGAAACTTTATGGAACTGATCAAGTATACAACTAGTCAAAATGAAAATGTTAACAATGTTGTGTTACAGAATGCTCCCGGAAATAATCAAATGACCTCTCCATTGATTCAAAAGGATATTGTTTGGTGTTTAATTTTTGATTATTTTTTTTGTAAAATAATCATACTTTTACAGCGCTTAGATCCAAAACGCTGTAAAAAGTGTACAACATAAAACAACGCTTTTAAAACAAAAGCGCTGTTGTATGTTTGAATTATTCACAACGCCTTTTTTTAAACGCTGTAATATAAATATTCGAATTATTTTTGATTTTTAATTATTAAAAATAATTATTATTTTACAGCGCTTACATATAAAACGCTGTAAAATATATTAACTTTACGACAGCTGACGAGCACGTCGTTGAGTGCTGCAAATTTATCCCGACTCTCCTATTAGTATAGTATTGGCAAGCTGGGGTCGAATCCACAGGGAACGGTGAGAATTCTCCTTTCAACTACAAACTAAGAATTGGGGTTGTGAGTGAAAACAATTAAAAGAAAGGAAAACTGTTGCGCAAGTGTAACTGGCGCACACACAGACAGCAAGTATAAAAGATGTAAATAAAGATGCAAGAGATGAGCTCGGTTCAGATTCTTCACTATGAATTTCTATGTTTATCCTCGGTCACTAAAGATACACGATGTAATGTTCACGCTAGTTAAGGTCCTGTCACAGCTTAATAACCTACACATACATTCCGGTCAAGGTCCGTATGATATTATTATATTCAACCTAGTCTAGTCAATAACGAATCCGGTCAAGGTAGCTACTGCCTATTCTAGTGTTACTCCTATCATTCACAGTCACGTACTTCTGATAGTTTAACTATAGATAATAGATTCTACAACTAAGTCTGCGGTGCAAGGCTTCGCTTAATTGTCTAACCTAATTATCATGCAATTGAGTTGGAATAATAATACTAAACTTTATCATGCAATTAAGAACAAGACCTCAAAACATATTATTCATAGATTCAAATCCAAACCGAGTTCAGTGAGTTTAGCTACTCATACTGAATGAATACATCTCAAGAATAATTATATGACAACTAAAATAACAAGACAAATCTGATGTGGTGCGTCGGCAGGCTCGCGTGACAGCTCGCGCGCACAATCTCGCCGGAATTCTGCTCTTCTCTCGTCTGCACCGTGTCCAGCTCTCTAAGTACGCACACTTGTGATTTCCATGAAGCTTTGTATTTATAGTCTTGCCTCCTAGGGTTTCCACGAATATTTAGGCAAGGATATCTGTAGGAAATCTTCATTATCTCTAAAAATCAGCTTAGGAAATATGTAATCTCCAAAAACCGAACTTAGAAATATTCTTTGCGCGTGATGACGTCATCGCTCCTGATATCTCGCTGTCTGCTGACGTCACCGTTTGCTGTCTTCTGCGCGACCCTCACTCGCGCGCCATGGTGCTCGCGCGCTAGTGGTCTTCTGTCCTTTGTTGTCACCTTGTTGTCTTTTTGCTCGAGATTCAGCCTTCTTGTTGCGTTTTTATTCTAACTCTTCTTTTAAACCTGAGATACAAAACTACACCAAAAGCGTAATCTTATACTGAAATATGTTAGAATATAAGCAATGTAAAGGACTTAAAGTAGCGTACAACTGTGCTCTATCAACAGAGTTTTTTAGGCGCTGTTGTAAGTGTATATATTTAACAGCGCTTTTCTATTAATCGCTGTTGTAAGTTTTTAATTTTGCAGCATTTTTATTTTTCAGCGCTGTAAAAAAGAAAAGAAATTACAGCGTTTAAATTTTAAGCGCTGAAATATATTAAATTTAAGACAGCACTTTTTGTGATAAACGTTGTTGATAAACGTCAGATATAATAGTGCTTTTTCTAATTAAAGCGCTGTTAAATGTGTTAATAAACAACAACGCTTATTACTTATAAGCGTCATAATATTGTATTAACATACAACAACACACGCTTTAACAGCGCTTCAAGAAGCGCTGTTAAAAGGAATAAAAAAGCGTTGTTAAATTGATGATCTGTAGTAGCGTTTACAAATCCGACCGTCCAGGTTTATTAATAAACAACTTAATCTCAACCGTCGAATTGATCAAATCAATGGTTGAGATTATGTCTTCCTTTCTTACAAAAATTTCTCATCCCTCACGAACCTATTCTTACATTATAGATGATCCTATCTTATTACAGTTGGAACTCCTGGACTTAGTTGCTTGTTGAAGCTTATTGTGATGGTTAAAAATATAATTTTTACGGACGATCATGTTAAAATAAATCCGATTAAATGATATTAACTTAAATGAGTATAATACTCTCGAGAGCGGATCAAGTGAAATAAGCAGTATGATGCGGGGTTGTGTAGTATGTATGGGCTTCGAGTGAAAAACTTGCGGAAAGCCCACTTCGTCTAAAGCCTTAACAAGTTCGAGCTTCAGACGAGCCGAGCTCGAGTAATGAAAAGTTGGTCGAGCCGAGCTTGAGTTCACTGTAATATGGCTCGAACGAGCTCGAGCCGAGCTCGAGCAGCCTGATACTCGGCTCGACTCGGCTCGTTTGCACTCCTAAAGCCTGCCAAAACTTTTTAAAATCAAACAAATGCAACCATCGCTCACGCAATGAACAAGAAGCTTACGCAGTCAACAAGTTCATACAACTCATCGCCTGCATAGCAAAACAACTCCCACAAAACATACCATGAAAACGCATAAAAATTATCAACATTGTGTAATATCAATCTTTTACAGTAAGGTAAATCATGTTGGAAATTAATTCAATTTTATGTGAAGAAAATAGATGGTTCAATGTCACTAAACGAAGTAGTTTTATGACAAGTAAATTGAACATCTACTAACACAAAACGACGCAATTTTGTGTTAAGAGAGTAGCAAAATGGGACTTGTAGAAACCGAATTATATGACTGTCATTGTCAAGTAAGCCTCAACCAAATCTGGGTTTTGTATATATTCCTTTTATTTTTGTTTCGTTTGCACTGTTCACGTTTATATTCATCTACACTGTTCAATTTACAATTTGTTCTAATCGTTCAAATCCATATACTTGTTGTCGGTTTGATTGTGGGGTGAAAATGTATGTTTGACTTTGCACTGATGATTTTAGCATGTTTACTTTCCGTGTTCTGAAGTCCGAAACGTGTACCCAGAATGAGTGCTTGTGTTAATTGTTATAAATATAGAATTGAAGTTTGAAAATAAAAATGAAAATGAAAACTCATAAAGAACAGTATGACTTACAATAACATCTTCACCGTTTGGATGCAAATGAGTTCCATCCGGCATCATCTTAAAGTGACGATAATATTCCATAACAGAAGGTTCATGTCCTAATTCTTTAGCCTGTAAAAAAGTTAAATGTGAATACATTTATTACTATTAAAACTAAATTAAAAAATGACAAATAATATACCATTAATGCCATGTGGTGGTGTGCCGGTCTACGACCCATTCGATGTTTTGAAGGACCCCGATTATTCACTGTTCCCATATAATTTTTTTTATTTCTTTCTGACATTGCTTTCATATTAGGATCATTTCTTCTTTTTTCTTCAGCAATTCGTACTCCTTCTGGACACGCACAAATGGGGGGTCTTTTGCTTTTACGCCTGAAATAATCACCAGATGAATCACGAAGAAGCTTTCCACATTTACGATAGAAGTTTTGGTTGATTTGTTCTTCATCTTCTGGAACCCACTGATATAATTTCTGAAACATAGTTTAAACGAAATTAGCTATATTAAAAATAAATTACAATAAATAATATTAACAAAGCTTAATAGTATCCGAAAATGCGCAAACCAATATTTTCTTTCATTTTTGGGAACAGTAGATATAGTCGTCCAACCAGGCTTGAAATGCGCTGAAATGCAGATCGGCATTATCTTATCATTAACAGTTGCGGGAACAAAGCTGCTAAAAATAATTGTAGAAGTAAGAAAGAATAACAATAATGAATAATAAAATTACTTAGATAAAATATTATTACCTATCATAGCCAAAAGGCCTAATAAATGGTCGTTTATCCTGAGTCGGATAAAAATCAGGTATTGGTGCCTCCTTATTCTCACGGTTCAGTCCAACAGATGAACCACCTTGTAAAGGTGCTGGTTGACTAGGAATTTCTTGCTCGTCTCCAGATATGTCATCACTAGTATCATGCAATTCACCTCGATTCGGTACAAACTCATGTCCAAGATCAACTGGTTGTGATTCTGTCCGTAGAAAGTCAGTAAATGCCGGTCCTCCCAATTAGACCCTGAATTTGCCATATTCAGTAATGTAGAGTTCCGAGGCTGCCAAATACCACTAGGAGGAAACTGCGTTTGCGGTGCAGAGAAGTTCAAATATTCTCCAAATGAAAGATTCGGAACTGGTCCCCACATTGGGAGCTTGTTCTGAAACACTTTGAGTAATATTCGGATTTGGAGTCTCTCGGACGGTTTCACTATTTTGTCTTGCAGAACCTCCTCGACTGCGCTTGCCTTGATTGCCTTTTCCCATTCCCTTACCAACCACATTATTATTTGATTTTTTAGGAGGCATATTTTCAAACCTGCAATATACGACAAATATGTTATTAAGCAAGAACAACAATGTCTGTGATAAAATAAACTTATATGAATCAAATACAAAGATGATACATGGGCACAACAAAATAAGCTTATTTTTTCAACTTTTGACGCTTTCAGTACATCCAAGTATACAAGTAGAAATTATCCGTTAAAAAAGTCAAGCTATAATTAAAACAATCAAACTTACTGTGGCAACCCCAGTGCAAATTATGCTGAATCCAGGAAAATGAAATGGCGCCTTTTCGGAAAGGAAGAGAGCTGCAAACAAATAAAGTGATCCTTGAGCAGGACTACAGGATATCCATATCTTAGATGCACCCAATTCCTTCAAGATAAAATCTCCAAGATTAACTATTTCTCATTTTCATAACGAGTTTCAAAAAATCCCCATCCAATGTTAAACGTGCAGACAACTTCTAAATGACTCCATTTATAAAAAAACAAAAGACAGTCACATAACATTTCAAAGCTAAACCAACAAGCCCAAGAAATCTGTCATCAAGAGAGCATTTGTGTCATGATGAATGGATATCGTGTACAATTTCCTAATTTCACAGAAGAAGTATTTCTCAAATTTCTCTATGAAAAGATATAAAATGACATCAGAAATATTGTCATCGATCTACTTGGAATCACTGCAATCAGCTTATTGGGACTGCTAATACAGAAAATTTAAAGAACGATCTCGAAGAATCAAACATCATAATTCTTTTCAGTGAATCATATCAAGGTTTTTGAAGTGAAGATATCGGTAAAGAAACGTACCGGAATTCGTATAAAAGATGTGATACCAAGGATAACAATCACAGGCGACGAAACCCTAATCTTAGCCAACGAAACCCTCACCGCAGGCGACCTATCCACCTTCACCGCAGGCGACCTATCCACCTTCACCGCATCTGCAACCGTCACCGTAGCCAAAACCAAATCGATTCGTACCCTCACCAGTCGATTCCTACCCTCACCAGTCGATTCCTACCCTCACCTATCCACTTACCACTCAATTCGTAACCACTGGATTCCCAGCGAAGAAGACGACTATTTTTCCCAGTCGATTCTTACCCTAACCACGCGATTCCTAACGACTCACAATAAATGACTATCTTCTTTTTTACTGTAATTAACTTCGTTTCAAATAACTATTTCTTACTTTTTAATAAATAAATTAGAGTTAAATAATTAAATTTGATATATGTTGCCGACAATTGTTAACCACATAAACCGTGTCTTCATACACATCCAAGGGGGAAGATTATAAGGTGTTAACATTACTGGCCAACATGAGTATGGGATAGAAGAATTTCCAAATGGAGTGAAACCATCTGAACATAAACCTAATCGCACATTACGAGGATCAACGGCAAAATCAGGATAACAATTGTCAAACTGTTTCCACGATTGTCCATCAGCCGGATGAGTCATAGAATTTACTTCTATATTCCTTGTAGCATGCCAAGACATAGGCAGACGTGCTTTCAATCATAAACAATCTTTGTAGTCTTGGAATTATTGGTAAATAAAACATTTGGGCAACAACTTTTAGTTTATAACTACTGGAACTTGCTTGACGTTGAATGTCCTTATATCAATACGTGTGACTCCCATTCCAAGATCTTGTATTAGCCGCTTCGTTTGCCTGAATGATGAAGGAATTTTACTAGGTCTGTCTATAAGATTTCTTGTGATTTCGCATATAGAATTGTATGCGCCCTCTAATATATTATAGTCATTTTTTGTCTGCAACAATTTCATTGCAATAGATAATTCATTCTCTGACGTACACCCCTCGAACGCTGGTTCCATACTCGATTTGAACAAATTGTAGAAATTAGTAGCATTTTCATTTGGAATGTTAGGTATTTGTCCAATTCTCATTGCACCGCCACTTGATCCAGCAATATCAGATACCATATTTTGAAAGTAACTGTTGTACTCGTCATTGTTAACGCCTTCAACTGTATGGGTATCAATCGGGGTTTGAAAATCATTTCTTTCCGAATAAATTCCCCTTGACTCGTGTATCAGCTCTTCCCCGTGTAAGGTCCAGTTGTAGTAATTGTTGACAAAATCCTTCTTGTATAAATGATTTTCTACAGTGCTCACTGATATAAACCTTTTGTTTTTGCAACTACTGCACGGACAACGCATTAAACTCCCATCAAATAAGTAACCTCTTCCAATTGCAGTCTCAATAAAACTACGTACTCCCAATAAATATTCTTCCGAATTGTACGACCGTCCCGATACACGTTGATTATACATCCATCGACGTTGTGCAACGATGTCTTCCTAATGTTAAGATTTATATACGTATAGTTTGAAATCGAATAATGTTAACTTATTTAATAAATTACAATTAATTTTGTACAATACCTTCTTTCGCTGGCACTTCAATCTTCAGAAATATTCACATAGCAAGTGAACTCCGTGAATCTTCATAAACCATTACGAACGAATATAAATGAAACACAAGTTATGTGCATCATGATCTTTAGATGTTATGAAATCTACATGTAACATGATTATATATAAGCAATGTGAATGATGAATGTCATGGATAAATGGCACGGATGAATGGCACGGTTGAATGGCGCAAGGAGACTCAATTTTGTTTGTCGGCAACTAATTTTCCATTACATTTACATCAACTTTCCGGCACATTTCCATTATTAAATTAATTTTTGTTATTTCTGCCGACAAACAAATAATATATTTCCATTATTGTTCCATTATAATTCCACCTCCACTTACATTTCAATATTTAGTTTCCATCTCATTTCCATCACATTTCCATCACATTTTTCCTCACAATTCCAACAACCTTCCATCGCAAATATAATATAAGATAAATTATATATTTAATAATGGAACTGTAATGGAAAATAGATGAAAATGTAATGGAACTTCCATCACCTTTCCATTAACATATGTGCCGGAACAAATTGGTGCCGGAAAGTTGCCGGAATAATAATGGAAACTGTTACAATTTATATATTAATTTAAATGTATTATAAAGATAATGGAAAGTCGATGGAAGCATGCCGGAATGTTCCATTACATTTCCACTTCCTAATTGTGCCGGAAATAGTTTCAAATAATGCGCCGGAAAGTTGCCGGAAAATTAATGGAAATAATTATATTTAATATATTAATTTAAATGTATTATAAAGATAATGGAAAGTCGATGGAAGTGCGTCGGAATCTTCCATTAAATTTCCACGTCCAAATTTTGCCGGAAATAATTTCATCTTATGCGCCGGAAAGGTGCCGGAATAATAATTGAAACAATTACAATTTATATATTAATTTAAATGTAACATAAAGATAATGGAAAGTCGATGGAAGTGAGCCGGTAATTTCCATTACATTTCCACGTCCTAATTGAGCCGGAAATATTTTCATATCGTGCGCCGAAAAGTTGCTGGAAAAATACCGATATTAATTAAATTTGTATCTTAAATGACATGTGTCAGATGTCGATAGAATGTTAACTGAAATGTGCCGGAAATGGGCCGGAAATATTTCCGGCGACTCAATGTGCCGGAAATTATGCGCCGGAAATTTCGCCCAAATTTGTAACGGAAATGTAACGGAACAGTGATGGGGTGGCTGAACTAAATGAAATTTGGATTGAATGGTGATTATTTTTTAAAAAAGTTGGAGGGGTGGTTTCGCTCAAATTGGTCTACTGGGCGGGTGGTTTTTCGGCAAAAAAACCTTTTGACTATGATAGTTTGAGGAACGATACTAATTGATTGTTACTTCAAATGTTTTTTTCATAAACAAGTTGAGACTAATAATAAAATCCAAAGATATTGTATTGAGTCGCATAAACAATAGAACACCTAACTAAGATAGGTTGGTTAAGCGGAGTATAGTAAGTTATACTCCGCTTCTTCTCTAGTCTTATTGCTGGCTCTCTGAGTAGTTCCTGAGTCCTGTTTCTCTTGCTGGTCGTTGTTGGTGTTCTTTGTAACACTCTTGCTTTCCAATCAAAAAAAAAAAAAAAAGCGGAGTATAGTAAGTTGGCTAATTAAAATCTTAAGATATTTGTGACCCGAATACCAACTTGATATTGATACATCATGAATTTTGCACCCCTTATGGTCTATTAATGGTGTTACTCTAAATGTTTTTATTTCAAATGTTTTTTCTTTGATAAACATATCGAGACTAATACTAAAATCCAAAGCGACTGTGATAGATGACCAAACCAAGACATAGTGAAAGTCAGTGGATGTTGTAAGATCTACCCTAACTCCACTCAGGAGACATATACTTCCCTTTGTTTGCTTAGTTTCCTTTGGAAATTTTACAATGGTGGCGCCAAGCAGTTTGAATGTAGCAAGCTGCCCAATATCTCCATTGTTGTGAATAATATCTGAAAAATTTGAAAGTCATTGGTTAGGCCATTTATCCCAAAAGCAAAACAAAAATAAAAATTTCAGAAGAACACTACAATATACACTTACCTTGAAGCATTCATAAACTGTTGTTTGAAAATTTGACGATTCTGAGACACTAAAGACTTCAGGTCACCACCCACCAATGCAAAGACTTCAACTTCTGAACAAGCAGTAATAGTACTAGTCGACATGGGAGGACGTCTTCCAGAAGTGTTTAGATCTAAAGCCCAAGTTAGTAGTTCGTCTCCACAAAAATCTCCTTTACGAAGAAGTGATGAGTTGACAAAGCCTGCTTTTGCACCAGAAGTAGTATAAGCCTGCTTCTGCTTTTGCATCAGAGTTCCTCGCATAACAAAAAGCATTTCATCAACTGGATCTCCCTCACATAATATAAGGCTTCCCTCAGTGTACAGAATAGGCTTAAGAGAGGAACATATTGCTCCAAGAAAATGGTCGTCCTTAATATTATGAAAAAATGGCACCTGAGTGACAATCACATAAATGTATGAGGATCCTTTTAAAATAACTTTGAAAATAATTCTTGATGAGTATTTTACTCACTCTGCGTAAGAGTTTAAGGCCAATGTGGCGCTTTACATCCTTCGTTAGGTATTTAGGAAGACTAAGAAACATCGAGTCCTCCACGAGACCTCTGGTTTGCTGCCATTTATATTGTTCATACCTCCTAATCCGCTCCCTTAAATTTTTCGGGAGCTTACGATGTGACATCCACCACTCCCTGTCTTGCTTTCTTACCCTCATTTCTTCTACTCTGACATTTGATGATTGCAGATAATTCTATGACAGCGAAAAATCACAAGCATCCAAACAATGTAAACATTGGCTTAAATCTTATGATAGAGGAATGATCAAATAAAAAGTAACTTGTCTGATATAAAGTATAAATAAATCATAACCATCTATTTAATTTAGGGTAAATTGCTGGATCCACCCATAAGTTTGGGTTTTTTCCGGGAACCACCCATATCTTTAAAAATTATAAAGTCACACTCTTATGTTTATAAAATTTGTTAGAAACCACCCATATGTTTAATTTTAATTGAAATATTAATAAAAATGATAAAAAACTTATAAAAATATGAAAAAAATACATAGTTAATTAACAAAAATCATTTAAAAAAAATTAGAATATTAAATAAATATAAAAATATAAAATATAAAAATAAAATTGAAATGTATTCATATGATATGTATACATATGTGAAAAATGAAGTAGTATACTTTAAAAATGCTAAAAAATAAATACATAATTAAAAAAATCATAAAAAAACTTTCATTCGTATGTTATGTATTAAATGAAGTAGTATACTTTTTATTCATATGGTATGTATTAAATGTGAAAACTAAATCTATACAAAAATATGGTGTCTCACAAATTTATACATTTTTGAATTTTTTTTATTTTTATGGTGTCACTATTAATTATGAGTTACATGGTATCATATTTGTAATTTTAAGACACCATATTTTTGTATAAATTTAGTTTTCACATTTATATAAAATTATAACTTTCAATAGAAGAATTATAATTTGCATGTGTAGTTAGTAGTTATATTGAATAAATAATAGTGTGTTATACGGTTACACTTACTACATACGCCATAATAGCGCATACAAATATAAATTTTGATACGTTTTTACATATAAAACATACAAACACAAATTTTATTGCATATAAAACTTTAAACACTCCTTTTAAGACATTAATATTTTTTTAAAATTTAATGGAGCAATGATGGTTGACGGTAAATTTTTGTAATTTTCAATACGCCATATTTTGTATAAATTCATTTTTCACATATATATACATATCATATGAATACATTTCAATTTTATTTTTATATTTTATATTTATTTAATATTCTGATTTTTTTAATGGTTTTTTATGATTTTTGTTAATTAATTATGTATTTTTTTATTTTTATAAGTTTTTTTATCATTTTTATCAATATTTCAATTAAAATTAAACGTATGGGTGGTTTCTGATAAATTTTATAAATATAAGGGTGTGACTTTATAATTTTTAAAGATATGAGTGGTTCTCAGAAAAAACCCAAACTTATGGTTGGTTTCCGACAATTTACCCTTTAATTTAATCTAATGATCAAAATCATTGTCATATTTGGTACGATAAAGTTCTAGGAGCACAAGTAAGGTTTTGAGTGACGGAAAAACATCATCTCATTTCTATTCATCCAAAGGTATTTTAATTCTCAACTGTCCGTGTATTTTGCTAATTCAACCACCTATTTTAATTCAAAATTAATATAATGTCAACCGTCAGATCAATAAAACCCAACGGTTGAGATGATGTCCTCATGTCTTACAAAATGTAAATATTCCCCAAGATATGATTTCCTCATGAAATGGTTGTTTAGTAATTTATATATAAGTGAATCACGAGAGGTACATTGGTGTGTAAAGTAGGTGGTATTATTACGAGCTAAAGTGACACAAGAACATTACACGAGAGGTACGGAGATCAACTTGCTACAGAGTCTATGGTGAATGATTGTCGCAACAGTTGGGCTCACATTTGCATTTAGGTGCATTGGTGTGTGTCATTCGCGAGAAGAACAAGAGAAGTAGTTGATTACAAACTAGTAAGGTCGTGTAACTCATGAGCTTAATTGTACTTGAACTTATCATAGTGAAACATTTCCACTAGACTTAAGATTAAACCAGTCGAACTAAGCTTT
The DNA here is from genome assembly GCA_006409495.1 of Sedum album. NCBI lineage: Eukaryota > Viridiplantae > Streptophyta > Magnoliopsida > Saxifragales > Crassulaceae > Sedum > Sedum album. The sequence continues at coordinate 15,180 of QZGG01002319.1, forward strand.
AAGGAAGCCAAATCGGATTAGAGATTGTGTGTCGTTTATAATTGCACAAGTATATTAATTCGCTAACTGAAATAAATATAACTAAGTTGTCTCTGTCACAAATGTTTGAAGGAGATCTTTAACTAAATAAAATGCTCAATTTCAATTGGAATCAAAGTTGATCATTCGACGCACATATTGAGATCCTGCTCAGTACTGTTTAGGGCTTGTGACTAGCTAAATCTTAGGGAAAATCATATTCGACCTTTAATGTTGGATGAGACTGACTAATTACTAGAAAACTCAAATGAGCTCATACATTAAGTCTTAATAGAGCATGGAGGAATATAATTGTTTGATGGGACCCCTCACACGTAACACGTAAAGTTAATTAAAACAACTATTGATATTATGTCCTTTGATTTTATATTCATTTGATCCTAGCTATTCATTTTATATTATCTCCATCTCCGTGTACTTAGAAAATGGTGATCACAAAAGGCAAAAATATATACCTGGACGTTGCTGATGATTAGTGCGAAAAGAACCAGTCCAAGAACTCCAATGGAGATGGCAAAGCATATCTCCAACTCGAAGCTGCTCGTTTGAAGACCTTGACCGAGCGAGCTTTAACGAGAGACCAGGACAAATGCTTAAGAGAATATTGATAACATCAGGAAACAGAATCATAAATTAAGCTGTAAGGCGCAAAAGAACAAACCTCAGGCTCCTCAGACTCCACCAGAAACAGTATAAAAATTTCTTTTTGAAGTTTTTGTGTTCCAGCACACCTAACTTGAGAGCATCGAGAAATATCCCAAAGTCAAAGCTAGCCGTAGAGTTTTGAACATGATTGATCTGGTCCTTAAGAGGGCATGCATCATCGAGAAACAAGTTGTTCCTTTTATGCTGTCTATGACAGTATAAGTAATCGACATTACAGTGAGGTGCACCATGACATGCCTCCCTCCAGCACGTATCTACCCTCTCAGCCGAAAAGAAGTACCATAATGATCCAACTAGCTGGGGTTTCAAAGATTCAAGGTTAAATACAAAACCCATTTGAAGAGTCCTCCAAATCTAGTACTATAAAAGAACATTACTATATGATATTTTGAACTTACGTGACTAGCTAACATGTATAGGAGAAGATTTAGTGCTGCACCGGCCCTTGCATTCTCGAAAAAAGTTCCGGAAGTTTTCTTCATTTCTTGGTAGAGAGGGTATATTCGCAAGAACCTAAACACATATTGGGATAAGATGATCCACTTCAAAGAATTCTTTGTCATGTTAACATTTGGATGCACGAACACAATGACCACCTATATATAAAAAAATAAACATTCATGATTTTTCATGACAATTTTGCAATTAGTAAAGAATGTGATGAACCATACCTGTGGTAGAGGGAGGATAGCAATTATGTCAACTATGAGATGTATGGTTTGTTTTAGCATTGTTGTGTCTCGAAATATATCACGAAAGCCTATTCTAAAATACTGGGAAACTGAGGCACAATAGTCTGTCACATAACATGAAAAAGGATGTGCCCTATGTATAACATATCCAAAATTGAACGCAGCGCACAAGCGTATATTCCAGTCTTTCTATCCAAGCCAATGCAGTTTTGCTGACGATCAAGCACTGGGATGTAAAAGAACAATGGATCTAAAGATACAGATAACACACTACAGGTAACTGATAGTAAGCTCATCAACCTACAAAAGAAAGTTGGAAACAGTTTAAAATCGGTTATCGAATTACATTCAAATAAGGGTTAATTCCAAAAAATCACTCGTATAATAGGTATAATTACATAAATGGTTAATTATGAAAAATCACCCTCATAATAGGCCATATTCCACGTTACCACCCTTATATTGTAATATTACATTCGACCGCCCGTATAACATTTGACGTTCCCAAACAACCACATATCACTGTTCGTCAAATTTTCCGTTAAATATATTAAATTTTTAATATAATATAATAGTATTTATTACAATACAACCACTCTATAATAAATATGTGTCCACTTCACCACCTTTATAATCAATTTGGTTTCCATTTAACCACCTCTCCGTTAACTGCCGTTAACTGAGGTGGTTCTTTAGAAACGTTAGTAATTATAAAGGTGGTCGAATGTAATATTACAATATAGAGTGGTGGCGTGGAATATGGCCTATTATGCGGTGGTCATCTGTAATTAATCCTTACAGAAAACCACCCCTATAATACGTATTTACAGAAAACCACATTTATAAAGTGCACTTTATTCGCGCGTGTACACCAACATTTAACGGTAACGGCACGAGGTGGTGAATTGCTAACGGCGCACTTTATAGAGGTTGTTGGGGACGTGTTCCCTAACACGTTCTCAGTTTTGATGTTGAAAACACTTAGCTAATATTTCTTGACAATGCAGGATTAGGAAATATGCAGATTTGGAAATAAAACAGATTTGGTAAGAATCGTCTGAGGACGGGTCCGCAGACTGCACGAGGGCGTGCTGACGTGGCAGCAGAATATTTCAGAAATATTCTGATATTCAATAAGTTTTTAGAATATTTTGTATTTTAGAAATCTTATTGTTTAGAAGATATTTTTGATAATGATCACCTAACTAACCGATTTCTAAATATAATATTTGAAGATATTATATTTAGATAAGGTTACTTAAATATAATATGTGATAATATTATATTGCCCTAACTGAATTTTAAATATAATATTTTATATTATATTTAATATTAAGTTGCCCTAACTGATTTTTAAAAGATATTATATTTACTAATGTTACTATTATCTTTCTATGGCAGGGAGAGATTTTAGGAAGCAAGGGCTAGGGTTTTGGTGATCATATAAATAGGACTTCAATGCTTTCATCAAGACAAGTCGGTCAATGAAAGAGCAAACAAAGTCGTGAGTATCGTTGATTGTTCGAGGCTATATTTCGCTCAAGGGTAGGCGAGTGGTGGACTCCGTATAGCTAGTATACAACAGCGATATTGGTAGGACAAATCTGAGTTGATTTGAGTTGCTAGACGTAGGATTGTTACAACTGAGTTCCGGGCAGACTTTGGGAGTTTGTTGGCTGTACTAGGTGTAGACAATTGTACTAGGTAAGAACAAAAGTAATCAATAAAGAATTGTCTGAGAAATCCTTTCCGGTCGACTCCGGGAAGGTAGTGGTTTTCACCTGTTAGCAGGTTTCCACTATAAATCATGAGTACGCGTACCTACTGTTCACTTTACTTATTTTATTATTATTATTTCCGCTGTGCTACTTGATCTTGAGTACACGTTCACACTAGAGGACGTGTTCACAAGTGTCGAGAAGTGAACCAAGCTAACCGTAACGATCCAACAATTGGTATCAGAGCCCGGCTCTAGATTTCTTGTTTAGCTTGCAGGAACAGGTACAATGACGTCTCAGGGAGATTCATTCTGGAAACCGCCTATGCTAAAGGCCGGTGAATATGACTGGTGGGCTAGGAGATGGAAGCTCACGTTTGCTCTTTAGATGGACAAGTTGGAGGGTTATAGAACAGGACCGTACGTAATTATGACTAAGGATACCCCTCCCGTGGAGAAAAAGAGAGAGGACTATAGCGATGCTGATTATAAGGCTCTCGAGAAAAATAACCGTGCTATCAAAATCATTCTCCAAGCATTGTCCGACGCTGACCGAGAATCTGCATCACTTACAAGACTGCTAAGGAGATGTGGACGCTCTTAAGGACCTGTACTCAGGTAATGTTGATGTTCAAAGGAACAGGATTCTTGCTGTCTCAAAGGACTATGAGACAGCGGTGCAGGGAAGAACGAGTCCCTGGAAGATTTCTTGCTAGATTCAAAGGATATGTTGGACAGCTGCAGTTTCTTGGAGAAATATACCAACCTGGAAAGTCACTCATCAATTCCTCGGAGCACTCAACTCAAAATGGGACAGTATCTCTATTGCGTTCCAAGCCCAGAGCGACATAAAGACTATCACTTTAGAGGAACTTGTAGCTCGTCTTCAGAGTAATGCTGGAATACATCAACGGAAGGTTGAAAGAAGAGAGCCGAAAAGTATGAAAAGGACAAGTCCCTGGCTTTGAAGATTGAGAAGGCTATGGAACTAGCTGAATCCGAAGAGATGCCCGAAGTGGAGGACGTCAATCTTGCTATGCTGACCCGTGCTTTAAGTTTAAGTTCAATAACAAAAAAGAGAGCGATAAGAGCACCGCTGACAATGGACCTGGAAAGACAACTGCTTCAGATGCGGAAAGCTAGGACATATAGCCAAGAACTGCAGAGTAAAGCTCAAGGATGCCATGAAGCCCGAACAGAACAGAAGAGCAATGATCGCAGCTTGGGGAGCATCTGACGAGGATACTGGAGGGAATCTGAAGAAGAGACATGTCTGATGGCTCATCCTGAGGACGAGTCCCCTAAGGTAAAAATTCCTACTACTGCTAAAGAAAAATATGATCAAATGGCACTTGCTTTGCAGCTAATGTTAGATACAATGAGGAATTAGTAGCTGATATTGCCAAACGTGACGAACAAATCCAAGAAATGCAAGAAAACCTTGATGGATGGACGGAGAGATCTAATCGGTTTGAAAAGGAGCTGAAGAAAGGTAAACGGAGGTTATGTGATGGTCATGAGGATGAGATTAGAACATGAAAGACAGTAATGAGACCCTATCACGAGAGAAGAAAGAAAAGGACAGTGAGATTACTGCTCTCAAGGATAGGATCCGTACCTAGAAGCTGACGCGGTCACACTGAACAAAGAGTTGGAGAAAGCTCGATCTGACCTAGAAACCAAGAAGGAAACTTGGCTTGCGGAATACAGAAAAGAAGAACTTGAAGCTGACTATAAGAAGAGGTTCCGCAAAGGTATTGGACATGAACCGGTCAAACAAGCTCAGATGTATGCACCAACTCAGAAGAAACAAAGGATAATGGACGTGACCCACCAGCTCAGCCTCATCCATTCCACAGAGACGACGAGCCAGCCCTCAGATATGGAAGAATCAGGCCAATAACAGAGGACCATCTCGCATTGACTTCCAGTCCAGAATTGAGAACCAGTCCGTACCTGCTGGATACAGCAAGTACGTATATCTTAAGGAACATACTGTATGCTGGCACTGTGGAAATACTGGCCATTACTTGGTAAGCTGTCCTCAGAAGAAGAAGCTTCTGGAGAGAATGAGGAACTATGGACGGACTATGATGAACCTGTCCCAGCAGAAGAAACAGAAGAAACCAACTGAAACACATCATGGAACTGCTAGGAACAGACAGTCTGCTCAGAACAGAGAACCCGTCCAATACCCCAGACCAGTTCCTCACCCCAGAACCAATCCTCAGACCACTCTAGGTCACCGAGGAGATTACATTCCGAGAGGAAAACCGAGAGCTACTCCTAGAAAGAAGATCGATTTATCTAGCTCAACTCCTGCTGCTGACACTAACATTATTACTACTTCTGCTGTTTTTACTAAACCCAGTAAGCCCAAGCTTGTCTGGGTTCGTAAAAATTAACTTTTCTCTTGCAGGAAGAAGTGAAGAGCAGTCCCTGGTACATAGACAGCGGTGCGTCTGGACACATGACAGGAAACATGGACTGGTTTACTTCACTTCAGCAACATGTCGGAGGGAACGTGTCCTTCGGCAATAAGTCAGCAGGTGAGATATTCGGAATTGGAAAGGTACGTATTTCTGATAATATTGATATTGAGAATGTTAATCTGTAGACAACTGAAATACGATTTACTTAGTGTCTCTCAGTTATGCCAAAATCATAAGAATAAAGTCACCTTTACTTCTGACGGTTGTGTTGTCAAGTGCATCAAAACTAAGCAGGTGATACTCAGAGGCTACAGAGGCAGGGTATACAAAGTTGATCCTAACTTTGTACCAGAGGGACAAATCTGTCTGTCCACAATCTCGGACGCGTCCGCACTTTGGCACAAGAGATTTGGACATGCAAATCAGAGGCTACTGTCCACGCTCTTCAAGAAAGATCTGGTAAGAGGACTGCCAAAGATTGATGACAACCTCCACTCCGTGTGCAGTGCGTGTTCAATGGGTAAGCAAACTCGCACATCATTCAAATCAAAAGCTAAGGTAAGCACTACTAGACCACTTGAACTCATTCATATGGATATATGTGGTCCAATGCGCACTAGGAGTCCAGAGGTAACAGATTTGTGTTGGTTATTGTTGATGATTACTCTCGTTATACTTGGGTTATATTTATTCAATCTAAAGATGAAGTTTTTGCAGAGTTTGAATCATGGCTAACCACTACTGAAAACCTACTGGACACGTCCTTAGTCTCTATTCGTACTGACCATGGGACTGAGTTTGAAAATTCTCAGTTCCTAACTTTATGCAGGGAAAGAGGCATCACCCACAACTTCTCAGCACCACGTACACCACAGCAGAACGGTGTAGTGGAAAGAAAGAACCGAACGCTTGAAGACATGACCAGAACTCTACTCATATCCAGTGGTCTGCCTAAGAACTTCTGGGGGGAAGCACTGAACGCATCATGCTATGTCTGAACAGAGTCTATCTGCGTAAAGGACTGGAAAAGACCCCGTATGAGTTGCTGAGAGGAAGGAAACCGAACGTGTCCCATCTAAGGGTTTTCGGATGTAAGGTATACATCCACAACAACGGGAAAGACAATCTGGGGAAGTTCGATCCAAGGAGTGATGAAGGTACATTTGTGGGATACTCCTCTCAGAGTCGAGCTTACAAAGTGTACAATCTGCGTCTGAGAAAGATTGAAGAGAGCATTCATGTTGTCTTCGATGAGGAAGTCATGGGAGGCAGTTGATTAAGGACGGAGATCACACTCCATTGGAATTTGAGGATGACTTCAGACTTGCTGCATGGGATCCTGAGATAGGCTTAATGAAGAATTGCAGAACTGAGAATCAGCAGAGGATCCGGACATGGTCGCAGGGGGAACACCAGTTGAGAACAATGATGAAGACCAGACTGAGCAGGATGGTGTCCCTGACAACGAACATGTCCCCGCTGATGCAGCAGAAGAAGACGAACTTCCCAACGACCCTCAGCTAGAAGTAATTCCCAGAAGAAGTCTTCGAACTAGAACACCCTCAACTCGTCTGGAGGATTATGAGGTGTTCTGGGCAAAGGACGAGTCCCCAACCGATGATCACAGGGCTTCTGAACTCTCACCTTTATTAATGAAGTAGATCATTTTGTGCGTTTAATGCTTTTGTTTCCCTTGCAGAGCCAAAGAAGGTTCAGATGCGCTCAAGGACCCACAATGGGTCAGTGCTATGCAAGAGGAACTTCATCAGTTCGAGAGGAACAAGGTGTGGAGGCTCGTACCTCGTCCGGAGGGTCGGAAGATCATAGGAACAAAGTGGGTGTTCCGTAACAAGCTGGATGATCAGGGAAACGTGGTGAGAAACAAAGCCAGGCTAGTGGTCAAAGGGTACAACCAACAAGAAGGAATCGACTATGATGAGACCTTTGCCCCCGTAGCCAGGTTAGAAGCAATCAGACTGTTAATAGCTTATTCTACTCACCATAATTTCAGGTTGCAACAAATGGACGTGAAGACGGCATTCCTCAATGGAGTCCTGAAGGAAGAAGTATACGTTGAGCAGACTCCCGGCTTTGAGGACCCGTCCAAACCTGACCATGTGTTCGTGCTGGATAAAGCCCTATATGGATTGAAGCAGGCACCCCGTGCCTGGTACGAGAGGCTTTCCCAGTTTCTCATGTCACATGGCTACGTAAGAGGTTTGGTAGATCAAACTTTGTTTTTACTCAGAGAAGGAAAGCATGTTTTAGTAGTTCAGATTTATGTTGATGATATTATCTTTGGTTCTACTAATGATGCTTTAGTTAAGAAGTTTACAGATCTAATGTCCAGCGAATTCGAGATGAGTATGATGGGTGAATGAAGTTCTTTCTAGGACTTCAGGTTTCACAAGAAAAGAATGGTACTCGAATTCATCAGCAAAAATACCTCAGGGAAATGATCAAGAAGTTCGGACTAGAGTCAGCCAAGCCTATGGCGACCCCATCTCACCGAACGAGTCCTTAGGAAAGGACGAGTCCTCACCAGAAGTAGATCAGACTCTCTACAGAGGGATGATCGGTCTCTTCTGTACATAACTGCTAGTAGACCTGATATTATGTTTAGTGTATGTCTTTGTGCTCGATTTCAGGCAAACCCCCGTGAGACACATCTGAAAGCAGTTAAGAGGATCTTGAAGTATTTGAAGGGAACTGAGGATCTTTCCCTGTGGTATCCCAAAGGAGGTAGTCTTGACTTAGTTGGTTATACTGACGCTGATTTTGCAGGTAATAAAGTTGATAGAAAGTCTACCTCCGGCATGGCTCAATTTCTGGGTTCTAGTCTTGTTTCTTGGGGATCAAAGAAACAGAATGCAGTGTCCCTGTCCACTGCTGAGGCCGAATACATTGCAGCTGCTGCGTGCATTCGTACTTTTAATGCTTCATTTCATCAATCATTGAATCACATTTGAGCATAGACATTTACTTGACATATCACTTTCATCCTACATTTTTGATGATAATTTGGAAATAATGTTGCTAAATAAAGTCATACATTTGATGAGCATGACCGATTGTGAAGTGTACATATCCAAAAATTGATCACAATGTTTCTTGATGATTGGATTCCCTAAATGATGCATCATTTGTATGAATCGACCCTTATTCTAGCTTGAATTAATTGACTTTAGTACGCTCTCTCTATGCATATTTTATAAAAGTTGAAATTAGTGAGCATATACAAAAATTAAAAAAAAAATGAAATGAAAAATGCATAGGATGTCTTGCTTGCTCTTAGGTGACCTTAGACCGATAAAAAATGTTTGCACGATAGTCTCCTTTGCTTGCATGTCCATTGATCGCAAGTTAGACTCATTGTCAAGTTTTAAGTGTGGGGTTATGCATCATTAGTTTTCTCAAAAAGAAAAAAAAACATAAAAAAAGAGAGAAAAGAAAATCAAAGAAAAGCCATTGTAGGTGCCGGGGGTTAGGAAGGTAATTTCCCCCTCGAAAGTACTTACATGGCAACGAAAAAAAATAGAAAAAGCTTGTATGTTAGAAATAAGAGAAAATATAATAAAATCCCCTCCTTGATCCTTGTCTTTGTGTCTTGCAAGCATATCGTGAGCATGTTTGTGAATGGAGCTTTGTGTTAAATTGCTTGAATTGTCTAAGGGAAGACCCTTGCATTTATTGCGTGAGCTAGTTGAGAATTCTTTGTGTGATTCATATCCGTTGTTGTCAAAGCTCCTCTTCTCTTACGGATTATGGCGTGTAGTCTAATGCTTGAGAATGAGCTTTAGATCATGAGCTTATGGACTTGCCCTCGCAAGCATAGGTGATTGATTTGACAAATTTATGCGTGCTAAATCTTCTTTGTGAATTGTGCATGAGAGTAGAGCAGAATAGGATTTTGATGATAGCTATTATAAGGGTTGGATCTATGAGTGTTTGCTCAATAAGGGTTTGACATGATTCTTGATATCTTGTGTGATATGAGTAGGAAGTGCATTTTCATATCTTTTTAACCCTAACTTGACTTACGGCTTGTTTAGCAATCGCATTATGGTTCTTTATGCTAAAATGGATGATTGTGAACGGGATTTGTGAGTATTCCTTTTCTGAAAACTCTCATGAGACTATAACTCGTCCTCTAGGGCAGCCTAGAGGTTTGAAGGCTTGATGCATATGCTAAATGCATCCGTGATTCCTACGAAAATGAGTTAGGAGTAGTTTGTAGCTTGCATTTCATTTCTTAGTCCGTTAACTTTCACTTGGTGCTTGATTTTCACTCTCATATACATTAATTGATCTTTGAAATCTTTATAAGTTCTATCATGCATCATTTGCTCTATTCATGCCAACTTGTTCGGGACGAACAAGAATTAAGTGTGGGGTGTTTGATAAGTGTGCAAATACGCGAGTATTTGTACACTTCCTATGCTTAACTCTTGCTAGTTTTCGATTATTTTTTATGAATTTGATACTCTTTTGTGTGTTTAATGTAGATTTTATTCAAACCTTATTAAAGAGAGTACAAGGCACAAAATGGAGCAAAATGGATGAGTATACAAGTCAAGTGCCTAAGAAGAGATTCTACTCTCCCGAGCAAAGATGAAGTCCAGACGAGCAAGTTCCAAAAAGTGGCGAGCAGATCAAGTCAGCCGAGGAACCTGAGCCAAGATGACCGAGGATCACCTCGGCCGAGCAGAATTTCCATGCAAGAGTTGCTCGGCCGACCACTTAAGGAGATATCACTTGAAGAAGATAAGAGGACATCTGCTCGGCCCAGGACTTTTCTGCTCGGCCCAGGAGTTAGCAAGGATTGATACAAGGATGCTCAGAGAATTTTACTCGGGCCGAGCAGAATTCTGCTCGGGCTGACCAAAATCAATTCTGCCGAGCACAAGTTGGCCAACCGAGGACTCAAACTGCTCCACATATGTCTTGCTCGGCCAGAGGAATATCTGCTCGGCCGAGCAGAGTCTCCCACAAATCTTGCTCGGCCGAGTGCATTTTTGCTAGGGAGAGGACCTCGAGCCATATAAACTGTTTGACCATTTCGAGATGGGGGCTTGACTTCGGAACTCGACTCTAAAACCCTAAATTTCGATTTTTGAAGATCAAGTGCTATTTGGAAGGATTGAAGACTTTGGAGTGAAGATCAAGCATCCACATCTCCTCACACAACTCTAGTTTGCAATTTATTTCATGTTTTCAAACCTTTTTATTGTTGTTGCTTTCATTTTTAGTATGAGGTGTGAGTAGTGCTAGGTTTGGGGATCTCATGATCCCTTAGGCTAGGTTTACTATGTAAACAACTATTTTTATTGAATGAAGTATTAGTTGATTCCCTCATGAAATGGATATTTTATTATTTTGATGTGCTCTAAGTGTTTGATGAAATGCCTAGTCCACCATCTTATCTAATGTGACATTGTTTCATTCAATGATGATTGATGTTGTGATGTTCACTATCCATTTCATGACTTTTTATGTGATCTTGCATGCATGATGATGATGTATGATTATGTAGATGGGTTTTATTTTGAAAACTCCTATGTTACCGATCAATAGACCGATGGGTTGAGATTATGGGACATAGGAGATACACGGTTCAATAGAACGATGGTTTGAGAACCGTGTCACTTACCTAGTCCCTAACCAATGATGGAACGACGGTTGAAATTGGTTAAGGGGTTAAGGATAACCTAGGGAAATTAACTAAGTTCATTCATAAGAAATCTTAACATTGTTTGCATGGAAATTTGCCTAGCCTAAGGAGGATTGAATCCCTAAATCATTTTATTGATTGTTATCTAAATCGTTTAGCTTAGTTTGATTGAACCAACAAAACTTTAAAACCAAATCCCCCAAATCCTTTTAGATAACTAAGTAGTGCATCCTAGTTAACTAGTTTGTAGCATCTCTTGGGTTCGACTCTAGGTCACCCCTAGATATATAAATTGTGTTTGACTTGTGCTTAGGACTACCCTAAAACTAAACGTCAAAATGGCGCCGTTGCCGGGGATGCTTTTTAACTAGTTGCTAGTTTAAGTTACTTAGGATATCTAGTTCACTTCTTGTTTGTTTTTGCTCTAGTTGTGATAGCTTGTCTTGATTTTCTTGTTCTTACCTATCTCTTGTTCCTACTAAGTTTTCCTTGACTACTTGTAGGAGATTGAATGCAATCAAGAGGAAGAGGGAGACCGAAAAAAGACAAGGGTTCATCATCTAGTAGTGACCAACCTCCTCATCCCCCTACGCCTTCACCCACAATACCCACAATACCTCAACCAACCATCCCCATTAGAAACCTAGAAGTAGTTCTTGACATGAATCCCGCGGATAACATGGAACATCCACCTCCTAGACCTCCACCAAGGAATAACCCACCTCCTCCACCACACCAAAATGAACCAAGACCTCAAGTGCCTAGACCCTACCGAGAAACCAACCAAACCCTCATGAGGATGAAGAAAGACCGGTTGGGGACTACATTGCTCCAACCGTAGGATACTATGGCTCTCCCATTTATATGCCCGAGGGCGAGGAATATGAATTTGAGGTAAAGTCGGCTCTCCTCCACATGGTCTCGGCTAATCAATTTGATGGGTATGGGAACCCAAATTCTCACCTAGCTCAATTTACGGAATTATGCGCACGTACAAGGTGCCCGGGGTGAGACAAGAATGCGTCTACATGAAAGTCTTCCCGTTCTCATTGAGTGGAAAGGCAAGGGATTGGCTCATGAGCCACGAGCCAAATACCTTTCGGACATGGGATGAGCTTGCCCAAGCTTTCCTAATGCAATATTTCCCTCCCGCCAAGACTAAGAAGATTCGGGATAAGATCAATCAATTTGCACAAATGGATGATGAGAGTTTTTATGAGGCATTTGAGCGTTTTAAGGAGTTACAAAGAGATTGCCCTCATCATGGGTTTAACAAGTGGCAATTGATGCAAAGTTTCTATGATGGAATGGAGCAAGAGGGAAGGAACTTGATGGATCAAGCTAGCGGTGGTGGAATCATGGATTTAACGGCCACGGATGGGTTCAAGATCATCGAGAAACTTGCTAGGAACTCATCAATGGGGAGGTGAAAGGAATCACCTCAAGAAGACGGAGAGGTATTATCCAAACAAAGGTGTCACAAAGGAAGACTTCAATTCCCTAGCCAAAACGGTAAACTCACTTGCTCAATCTATTGGGAATTTGAACGTGAACAAAAGGAGGGAAGTGCACCAAGTTTGTAGGTTGCTCAAGTCCATCTCATGAAGAGAACTCTTGTCCCTCCAAGAATGAGGAAATTGAGGAGATTAGCTACATAAACCGGAACCAAGACAAAGCCTATGCCCCTAACCCAACCCACTACCAACCTAGAAATCCTAACCAACAAGTGCGGTTTTATGAAGATCAAGCTACAAAGGAAACCTCCTACTCAAATGATCAAAGGGCTTCTCAAAGCACATTCCAAGCTAAGAATCCATCAAGCTATGTCCCTCCTCAACAAAGAAGTAATCAACAAGGGAGTGGATTATCCAAGAAGAGAATTCCAAGGAAGTAGCTCTCAACACCAAGGGTATGCACCTAGACAAGAGGACACTCTCCTCCTCCTCCTCCGAATGAAGACCCTCTAGTAGCTTTGATGGCTCAAATGGCGGCCACCCAAGCTCAACAACAAAAGGACACCCAACTCTTATACAAAGGTTGGAGCACAAGTTTGAGCAAAAATTCGATCAACTCAAGCGCATAATAAGATGCTCGAGACCCAATTGGCACAACAAACCTCCTCCTCCTCAAGGTATCAAGGCAAGTTACCTTCCCAACCGGACGTAAATTCATCCGAAACTATCAACGCAATAACCTTGAAGAGCGGGAAGGTCTTAGAGGAACCCCAACCGAGGATGAAGCTCAAGTTCCCACTAACTCAAAAAGCCAATGAAGAGCCAATAACCGAGAAAGATGGAGATGATCAAACCTCTAAAGCTCCCAAAGAAAGTGAAGGCACACAAGAACTTCCACCGTACATTCCTCAAGTGCCCTTCCCACAAAGGCTAAGGAAAAAGAAGGAGGATGCACACTTCAAGAGATTTGGAGATATGATAAGGAAGCTCCAAGTGACCATCCCCTTCACCGAGGTATTAACACAAATGCCTAATTATGCAAAGTTTTGAAAGATATTATATCACATAGGCGTGAAATGGTGAAATTGATCATGTTGCTTTAGATGCAAATTGTAGTGCAATTATTCAACAAAACATGCTTAGGAAGTCTCATGATCATGGTTCTTTCTCTATTCCTATTGATATTGGTGATATAAACATAGCTAGTGCATTGTGTGACCTAGGAGCAAGCATATCTTTAATGCCATTTTCATTGTTTAAAAAGCTTGACATGGGAGATCTTACTCCTACATCCATTAGTCTACGCCTAGCGGATAGATCTTCTAGATTACCTAAGGGTATACTAGAGGATGTACCCATTAGAGTCGGGAAATTCCTTGTTCCCGTAGACTTTTATGTGTTGGAAATGGATGAGGAGCATGAGATCCCAATAATCCTAGGAAGGCCTTTCTTAAATACGGTGAAAGCCGTGATAGATTGTGGTGAAGGGACTATAGAGTTGAACCTAGGGTGTGAGAAATAAAATTTCACTTAAGAAAAATGTTAAACTCACCTAGCAACTCTATGGGATGTCATATGATTGAGGCATTTGATTCTTGTGATGTTTCTCTTCATTTGATGATTTAACCGCTTTTGAGTTTGAGTTGTTAAGGCAAGATGAGCCTAGTGAGTCATTTGCGTCATTAATGTCACTTGATGAGGATGAGGATGCCTTCAAAGAGGCAACACTTGAAGAGGAAATCAAGGAGGAGAAAGGTAAGGAATTTGGTGTGGAGTTGAAACAACTTCCACCAAATCTAAGGTATGAATTCTTAGGACCCAATGAGACTTCCCGGTGATTGTTGAAGCTTCTTTGAATGAGGAGAAACTTGTAAATTGTTGCATGTGCTGAAAATGTATAGTGGTGCTATTGGACATTCTATTGATGATTTGAAGGGAATTAGCCCACAAATTTGCATGCATAGGATTAGGTTAGAAGAGAATGCTAAACCTAGCCGTGAATTTCTTAGACGTTTAAATCCTAAGCTAGGGAAGTAGTCCTAAAGGAAGTAACAAAACTTAGGGAAGCGGGATCATTTATGCTATCCCCGATTCGGAATGGGTTAGTCCCATTCACGTAGTACCTAAAAAGGGAGGTTTAACCGTAATTCAAAATGATAAGCATGAATTGATCCCCACCCGTTTGGTAACCGGGTGGAGAATGTGTGTGGACTATAGGAAACTCAATAAGGCTACTAAAAAGATCACTTCCCGATACCTTTCATAGATCAAATGCTAGAAAGGTTATCGGGACACGAGTATTTTTGTTTCCTAGATGGATATAGTGGATTTTTCCAAATCCCAATCCACCCGGATGATCAAGAGAAAACAACTTTCACATGCCCTTATGGCACATTTGCTTATAGGAGGATGCCTTTTGGATTGTGTAATGCGCCGGGTACTTTTCAAAGATGCATGATGGCTATTTTTTCTGAATTTTTAGAAAAGTCAATGGAAGTATTCATGGATGATTTTTCAGTCCATGGATACTCCTTTGATGATTGCTTGAGTAACCTTGCTAAGGTTTTGGCAAGGTGCATTGAAGTTGATCTTGTGCTCAACTGGGAGAAATGCCATTTTATGGTAAGAGAAGGCATTGTTCTAGGGCACCGGGTGTCAAAGAGGGATTGAAGTTGATAAAGCTAAAATTGAAGTGATAGAGAAACTTCCTCCACCACGGGATGTGAAAGGAATAAGGAGCTTCCTAGGGCATGCGGGTTTTTATCGTAGGTTTATCAAGGATTTTTCTAAGATAGCCAAACCCCTCACTAACCTCCTATGCAATGAAGTAGAGTTCAATTTTGATGGATCTTGCTTGAAAGCTTTCGAAACTCTGAAAATGGCTTTGGTTAGTGCCCCGATCATCCAACCACCGGATTGGAACTTGCCTTTTGAGATGATGTGTGATGCTAGTGACACCGCTATTGGAGCGGTGTTAGGACAAAGAGTGGAGAAGAAGCTTCATGTCATCTACTACATTAGCAAAGCCTTAGATCCTACCCAAGAAAACTACTCAACCACGGAGAAGGAGATGTTAGCCATAGTGTATGCCTTTGAAAAATTCAGGCAATACCTTGTAGGATCAAAGACAATAGTGTATACCGATCATGCGGCTATCAAGTACCTTGTGTCCAAAAAGGAAGCCAAGCCTAGGCTAATTAGATGGGTACTCCTTCTCCAAGAGTTTGATATAGAGATCAAAGATAAGAAGGGTGTGGAGAACGTAGTAGCGGATCACTTGTCTAGATTAGAGCCAATGAACCCAAGAACTCCTTAGATGCCCCCATTGAAGATTCATTTGTAGGGGAGTATTTGCTAAGTCTAGACACGTCCCAAGCCCCATGGTATGCAGACCTAGTAAACTACCATGCTTGCGGAGTTATACCCGAGGACCTAAGCTACAAGGAAGAAATTCCTCTATGACTCCAACCGCTACTATTGGGATGACCCCTATCTATATAGGCTTTGTGTGGATGGGATTTATAGAGTGTGTATCCCCGAGGATGACCAAGAGAGAATACTTGAGAGGTGCCATTCTTCCCCTTATGGTGGCCATGGATCTTCTTCCAAAACCGCATCTAAAGTGCTACAATGTGGATTCTATTGGCCTAGCTTGTTCAAGGATGCTTATGAATTTGTAAAAGCTTGTGATCCATGTCAAAGGACTGGAAATATTTCTAGGAGGGATGAAATGCCCCAAAAGGGCATTCTTGAGATTGAAATTTTCGATGTTTGGGGCATCGATTTCATGGGACCTTTCCCGTCCTCGTATGGAAACAAATACATCCTTGTGGCGGTTGATTATGTTTCCAAATGGGTAGAAGCCATAGCCTCCCCTACTTGTGATGCCAAAGTGGTGTCAAAGCTTTTCAAGAAGGTGATATTTCCTAGATTTGGAACTCCTAGAACCGTCATAAGTGACAATGGAACTCACTTCAAAGAAAAGCATAGAGGTCATGCTCCATAAATATGGGATCTTCCACAAGATTGCAACTCCCTATCATCCCCAAACTAGTGGGCAAGTGGAAGTCTCAAACCGTGAAAATCAAGTCCATTCTAGAAAAGACCGTAGGGAGCTCAAGAAAGGATTGGTCGACAAAGTTAGATGAAGCCTTATGGGCTTATAGGACCGCTTTCAAGACACCTATTGGATGTCTCCATATAGGCTAATCTATGGAAAGTCATGCCATCTCCCCGTGGAGATGGAATACAAGGCTATGTGGGCAATCAAAAAGCTAAATTTTGACTTGAACAAAGCGGGAGAAAAGAGGAAGCTTCAACTCCATGAGCTTGAGGAAATCCGTTTGGATTCCTATGAGAGCTCTAAAATCTATAAGGAAAGAGCTAAAAGGTGGCATGACAAGAGGATCACTAGGAAGAGCTTCAAGAAGGGAGATTATGTGCTTCTATTCAATTCAAGGCTTAGACTCTTCCCGGGCAAGCTAAAATCAAGGTGGTCGGGACCATTTGAAGTGGTTAAGGTCTTTGATGATGGCCATGTAGAATTATTGAACAATGAGGGTGTCACCTTCAAGGCAAATGGGCACCGAATCAAGACTTACCATGGAACAAAAGAGGGATGGAGCTTGACAAATTCAAGCTCAATGATGCCACTTGAGAAAAGAATGGAAATCACTTGAGAAGAAGAATGGATTAGAACTTCTCAAGTGCATCATTGGTAGGAGATCCAGCTACGTCTTAGCCAAGACGTTAAACTAGGCTAGTAAGTGTCATGCCCCTATCCTTTAATTGCTTTAATGATTGATGACTTGAATGAATGATTGTGCTTGCAATAGGTGGTTATAGATGGTGATTGTTTGCTTGATTGAAGTATCACTTAACTTGCATGACTCCTTGTGAATATGATTTGAGTTAAGTGTGGGGTGATTTCTTGCCTAGGGATAGAACTTTTAGATGTGCCTAGGACTTAAGTTTTCCATGAAATTCCACATTGAGGCATAAGTTCCCTATTTCCGAAATCCTCCTAGGCCGAGCAAGCCACTTCTTAGCCGAGCAGATTAATCTTTTCAATACAAGGAAGAGCAGATAAAATTGCTCTGGCCGAGCAGTAGATTCAGTCGGCCGAGCGGATTTCCTGATCATGAAAGTTAGCTAAGTCCTAAAATCTGCTCTCCCGAGCAATTTCCAGTCGGCCGAGCAGAATATCAAATTTTGATACCAAAACTATCAGGGGATTTTAATGGGGCCGAGCAGATTGTTACTTGGCCGAGTAGATTTCCTTGGTGAAATGGTGAAAATATTCCTAAGTATGGAAATCTCTCTGCCGAGCACTTTACTCCCGCCCGAGCAAGGTACCAAAATCGATACCAAAAGATCAGTGATTTTTGGCCGGCCGAGCAGATAACTTCCTCTACCGAGCACTTTCAACACTTAGACAATTTGGAAAAGTGCAACTTTGGATCAGAAAATTCTGCTCGGCCGAGTAGAATAGTGATCGACCGAGCACAAAGAGGATCAAAGGAGGTAAACCTAAGTTGCTCGGCCGAGCTACAGAGAAGCACAAAATTCTGCTCGGCCGAGTTGATTGCTTGGCCGAGCAATACACCTCTTCCCGAGGAGAAGCACACCATGCTAAATAACTTGCTTGCTTGCTTCACTCTTGCTAGTGTTTTCTTATGAATTATGTTTTGAGTGGAGCTTGCTACTCTTTGGTGTGTTTACTTTGAGGTTATTCAAACTTGATGTTTATTGTCATCTTGAATACTTCATAAGTTGGATAACTTCATACCTCATTATATATGCTTGGTTTGGCTTGGTTTAATGATTGTCTTATTAACTCACCTTTATTTCACTCTATTAATATCTTTGTGAGTTTTAGTGTTGTGCCACAACCAAGCATGCATGACAAGAGGAGCACTTGGAGCAAGCATGGATGCATACTAGTCTTCCTTCACACGAGAGAAGTTTCTTGATCTTTCTCTTATGCTTTTACTCGATTGCTTAGGGACTTAGCAAATTTTTAAGTGTGGGGTGGGTAGTATGCATGCATTCATACTTTTAATGCTTCATTTCATCAATCATTGAATCACATTTGAGCATAGACATTTACTTGACATATCACTTTCATCCTACATTTTTGATGATAATTTGGAAATAAGGTTGCTAAATAAAGCCATACATTTGATGAGCATGACCGATTGAGAAGTGTACATATCCAAAAATTGATCACAATGTTTCTTGATGATTGGATTCCCTAAATGATGCATCATTTGTATGAATTGACCCTTATTCTAGCTTGAATCAATTGACTTTAGTACGCTCTCTCTATGCATAGTTTATAAAAGTTGAAATTAGTGAGCATATACAAAAATTTTAAAAAAATGAAAAATGCTTAGGATGTCTTGCTTGCTCTTAGGTGACCTTAGACTGATAAAAAATGTTTGCACGATAGTCTCCTTTGCTTGCATGTCCATTGATCGCAAGTTAGACTCATTGTCAAGTTTTAAGTGTGGGGTTATGCATCATTAGTTTTCTCAAAAAGAAAAAAAAAATAAAAAAAGAGAGAAAAGAAAATCAAAGAAAAGCCATTGTAGGTGCCGGGGGTTAGGAAGGTAATTTCCCCCTCGAAAGTACTTACATGGCAACGAAAAAAAAAGAAAAAGCTTGTATGTTAGAA
This sequence comes from Sedum album, assembly GCA_006409495.1. Taxonomy (NCBI): domain Eukaryota; kingdom Viridiplantae; phylum Streptophyta; class Magnoliopsida; order Saxifragales; family Crassulaceae; genus Sedum; species Sedum album. The sequence goes on from QZGG01002319.1 coordinate 34,527, forward strand.
ATAAGAGAAAATATGATAAAATCCCCTCCTTGATCCTTGTCTTTGTGTCTTGCAAGCATATCGTGAGCATGTTTGTGAATGGAGCTTTGTGTTAAATTGCTTGAATTGTCTAAGGGAAGACCCTTGCATTTATTGCGTGAGCTAGTTGAGAATTCTTTGTGTGATTCATATCCGTTGTTGTCAAAGCTCCTCTTCTCTTACGGATTATGGCGTGTAGTCTAATGCTTGAGAATGAGCTTTAGATCATGAGCTTATGGACTTGCCCTCGCAAGCATAGGTGATTGATTTGATAAACTTTATGCGTGCTAAATCTTCTTTGTGAATTGTGCATGAGAGTAGAGCAGAATAGGATTTTGATGATGGCTATTATAAGGGTTGGATCTATGAGTGTTTGCTCTATAAGGGTTTGACATGATTCTTGATATCTTGTGTGATATGAGTAGGGAGTGCATTTTCATATCTTTTTAACCCTAACTTGACTTACGGCTTGTTTAGCAATCGCATTACGGTTCTTTATGCTAAAATGGTTGATTGTGAACGGGATTTGTGAGTATTCCTTTTCTGAAAACTCTCACGAGACTATAACTCGTCCTCTAGGGCAGCCTAGAGGTTTAAAGGCTTGATGCATATGCTAAATGCATCCGTGATTCCTACGAAAATGAGTTAGGAGTAGTTTGTAGCTTGCATTTCATTTCTTAGTTCGTTAACTTTCACTTGGTGCTTGATTTTCACTCTCATATACATTAATTGATCTTTGAAATCTTTATAAGTTCTATCATGCATCATTTGCTCTATTCATGCCAACTTGTTCGGGACGAACAAGAATTAAGTGTGGGGTGTTTGATAAGTGTGCAAATACGCAGTATTTGTACACTTCCTATGCTTAACTCTTGCTAGTTTTCGATTATTTTGTGAAGAATTTGATACTCTTTTGTGTGTTTAATGTAGATTTTATTCAAACCTTATTAAAGAGAGTACAAAGCACGAAATGGAGCAAAATGGATGAATACAAGTCAAGTGCCTAAGAAGAGATTCTACTCTCCCGAGCAAAGATGAAGTCCAGACGAGCAAGTTCCAAAAGTGGCGAGCAGATCAAGTCAGCCGAGGAACCTGAGCCAAGATGACCGAGGATCACCTCGGCCGAGCAGAATTTCCATGCAAGAGTTGCTCGGCCGACCACTTAAGGAGATATCACTTGAAGAAGATAAGAGGACATCTGCTCGGCCCAGGACTTTTCTGCTCGGCCCAGGAGTTAGCAAGGATTGATACAAGGATGCTCAGAGAATTTTACTCGGGCCGAGCAGAATTCTGCTCGGGCTGACCAAAATCAATTCTGCCGAGCACAAGTTGGCCAACCGAGGACTCAAACTGCTCCACATATGTCTTGCTCGGCCAGAGGAATATCTGCTCGGCCGAGCAGAGTCTCCCACAAATATCTTGCTCGGCCGAGTGCATTTTTGCTAGGGAGAGGACCTCGAGCCATATAAACTGTTTGACCATTTCGAGATGGGGGCTTGACTTCGGAACTCGACTCTAAAACCCTAAATTTCGATTTTTGAAGATCAAGTGCTATTTGGAAGGATTGAAGACTTTGGAGTGAAGATCAAGCATCCACATCTCCACACAACTCTAGTTTGCAATTTATTTCATGTTTTCAAACCTTTTTATTGTTGTTGCTTTCATTTTTAGTATGAGGTGTGAGTAGTGCTAGGTTTGGGGATCTCATGATCCCTTAGGCTAGGTGTTACTATGTAAACAACCATTTTTAGTTATTGAATGAAGTATTAGTTGATTCCCTCATGAAATGGATATTTTATTATTTTGATGTGCTCTAAGTGTTTGATAAAATGCCTAGTCCACCATCTTATCTAATGTGACATTGTTTCATTCAATGATGATTGATGTTGTGATGTTCACTATCCATTTCATGAATTTTTATGTGATCTTACATGCATGATGATGATGTATGATTATGTAGATGGGTTTTATTTTGAAAACTCCTATGTTACCGATCAATAGACCGATGGGTTGAGATTATGGGACATAGGAGATACACGGTTCAATAGAACGATGGTTTGAGAACCGTGTCACTTACCTAGTCCCTAACCAATGATGGAACGACGGTTGAAATTGGTTAAGGGGTTAAGGAAAACCTAGGGAAATTAATTAAGTTCATTCATAAGAAATCTTAACATTGTTTGCATGAAAATTTGCCTAGCCTAGGGAGGATTGAATCCCTAAATCATTTTATTGATTGTTATCTAAATCGTTTAGCTTAGTTTGATTGAACCAACAAAACTTTAAAACCAAATCCCCCCAAATCCTTTTAGATAACTAAGTAGTGCATCCTAGTTAACTAGTTTGTAGCATCTCTTGGGTTCGACTCTAGGTAACCCCTAGATATATAAATTGTGTTTGACTTGTGCTTAGGACTACCCTAAATACTAAACGTCAAAGGCATATTGAGCATTTTTCTTCGCAGCCCAAAGAACCCCTTCGGATATGTAGTACCCACATTACAAGCCTAATATGATGAAGGGAGTTCACAGCCAACCTTAGCCAACTCATAGTTGAGCTACTCCTATGAGCCCTTTGATCAAATATTTCTGGAGTAGTCCCTATGAGGTACACTTATAATTTTCTGATTTATGGTTGTGTGTATCTGCTTTTTGTGTGTGTTGCTTTTATTTTACCATTTGGGTACCCGTCCGCAACACACCACCCCTTGAAATAATCAGATTTCTGCTAAGTATTTTGGCGGGAATATTGGAACGTTTTTGACGTGAATCTCAGATTGGGCATAGAGAATGGTTTGCGCAGACTGGACGAGTTCAGTGATGCGTCATGCTTCAAATTCGATTAGATCATCAGTATTTAATGCAAGAAAGCCATGATAAAGGTAATTGTTTGGAAACAAGTTGATATTCTTGAGGAGGAAGGTTGACAATTTTTGGTACTACTCGGGGGACATGGTTAGAAGAAGGTAAAAAAAAAAAAAAAAATCTTCTTCAATCAAGAACCCGAATTGTCAAGTGCCACATATGTAACATCAAGGATAAAGAGAAACATGGCCAGGTTATTCGTCTATCATAGAACGGCTATTGGAAACACATGAAGTGTGTGTGCCGAGGGGAAAGGAGATCAGCTGCACAAGGACACTGGACGAGGCCACACTCAGTAAGTTGAGCCTCAAGTATGCTCCGGACCAAGGATGGGTCCGTGACCAGGGAGAATCGTCCGTCGCTGCAGAAGCTGCAATGGGTAAGTACCTATCCGCTGTTAAGGACGGGTTCATAAAGCTGACAGAAAGGGTGGAGGAAATGGAAAGAACAATGAGAGACATCTGTCAGAGGGTGACAGAAAGCTCAGACCACCAGGCATCGCAGCTTGCAAACATCTGGCGATTGGTCCGCCAGTTGGTTCGCGACAAGGACGCTTCCAGTGCTCCCTCAGATACTTAGCAGATCTGATTCAGCCCCTCCTTGAAAACCCTACCACATCAATCCCAATCTTTTTGTGTTTTCTTGTTCTGCTCTTTGTGCTTTTAATTTTGAATTGTTAAGTGTTTGTCTACCTGTGCTTGCGTGCCACTTCGTTTGGCACACCCTTTGAATTGAATAAATGGGATTGTTTTACTTGTGTGCTATTGGCTTTGTGTATAACTCACATTCTTTTTGATGATGCCAAAAGGGGGAAGGTAGACAGGAAAAGCATTAACTGAGGGGGAACTTGTACTTAGTGACTGACGGTGTCACTTTGAGGGGGAACAGATTCAAGCTTTAGCGAATCTGTTCGTAATGGGTTATTGATGTTCATATTAATATTGCTGGGTTATTAATACTGTTGGGATATATTTTTGGGATAGGAGTTAGTATAACTCTGACACTTTTGGGATGCATGTTTAGTTTAGGAATTTATTCTTATAACTGAAACATTGCATATGCTGCCTCACACTTACACTTCTGTTTACATTGTGATCTTTTCCTGTCTAACGAAGAAGTGTTTGTCAACATCAAAAAGGGGGAATTTGTTGGGGACGTGTTCCTTGACACGGACGTGTCCTTAACACGTTCTCAGTTTTGATGTTGAAAACACTTAGCTAACATTCCATGACAATGCAGGATTAGGAAATATGCAGATTTGGAAATAAAACAGATTTGGTAAAAATCGTCTGTGGACGGGTCCGCAGACTGCACGAGGGCGTGCTGACGTGGCAGCAGAATATCTCAGAAATATTCTGATATTCAATAAGTTTTTAGAATATTTTGTATTTTAGAAACTTATTGTTTAGAAAGATATTTTTGATAATGATTACCTAACTAACCGATTTCTAAGTATAATATTTGATAATATTATATTTAGATAAGGTTGCCCTAACTAAATATTAAATATAATATTTTATATTATATTTAATATTAAGTTGCCCTAACTGATTTTTAAAAGATATTATATTTACTAATGTTACTATTATCTTTCTATGGCAGGGAGAGATTTTTAGGAAGCAAGGGCTAGGGTTTTTGGTGATCATATAAATTGGACTTCAAAGCTTTCATCAAGACAAGTCGGTCAATTGAAAGAGCAAACAAAGTCGTGAGATATCGTTGGTTGTTCGAGGCTATATTTCGCTCAAGGGTAAGCGAGTGGTGGACTCCGTATAGCTAGTATACAACAGCGGTATTTGGTAGGACAATTCGGAGTTGATTTGAGTTGCTAGACGTAGAGTTTTACAACTGAGTCCGGGCAGACTTTGGGAGTTTGTTGGCTGTACTAGGTGTAGACAATTGTACTAGGTAAGAACAAAAGTAATCAATAAAGAATTGTCTGAGAAATCCTTTCCGGTCGACTCCGGGAAGGTAGTGGTTTTCACCTGTTAGCACTGAGGTGCGGGTTTCCACTATACATCATCGAGTACGCGTACCTACTGTTCACTTCATTACTATTATTGTTTATTATTACTGATTTCCGCTGTGCTACTTGATCTTGAGTACACGTTCACACTAGAGGACGTGTTCACAAGTGTCGAGAAGTGAACCAAGCTAACCGTAACGATCCAACAACAATGCACCTTGTTTGATGCATAGTCAAGATTTACGTACATTGCGATCAACCATGTCGTTGTTCATTCGGATGTCATAAAGATTTCATGAAGAAGACAAGCACTAAGTGGGTTTCAATGGATTACAGATAAAGGAGATTCTAAACTAGGTTTCCTTTTAGGTTGTTTCTACACCAAGTCCGTGCTTGGGTGAAGTGGAGGTGGTCATGACTCTACTAGTCAGCGTTGTCGATTTATGTTTTTATTAAATATCTATCACTAAAAAATTGAAATCTCTAATAAATAATGATTTTTTTAATGAAAAGTTGACTAAAATCATGCCAAGTTTACTAGTTGTCCTCACGCTTCGGATATGGACCGGAAAAAGGAGGAATGTGGTCCAGTTAAAAGCCCACTGGGCTTTCGTACGTGAAAATAAATACGGCGCCTGACACTGTCATTTTATTCAATTTGTTAATTGTTTTCTTGTCAAGCAAACATACGACACAGTAATATCAATTTAACGTATATTATTTTATTAACACTGAAAAATTAAAGAATGCAGAGATTAATCATCTAATGATTAAATTTAAAACAAAATGAATTGCTTCTGTAATAATACTCCCTCCGTCCCACTATGTTTGTCCATTTTAATTATTTTATATCTCACAAATAATAAAAAAGACGGACAAATTTTATGGGACGGAGAGAGTATCATTTAATGTATGAATGATTAATAGAATCTCTTTTTATGATGTCAATTGAAAGATGATTTTGACGTTGAATTGAAACAAAGCTTTGTTTAATCTATTTAATAATTCGGACAAAGGAATCTTAAAAGGGAGTGGAATCAACAACTAAATAATTGAAGTTCATGTCAGATTTCAGAT